>JAFLJL010016457.1:0-10000 GCA_018398815.1 Conus ventricosus
CCAAGGAGTAAATAATCGCCTGATGCCAACATATGCAATCCCCCCATTGAAACATTGCAATAGGGGGGAAATTGGATCGGAGTCATTATTGTCTCATTTTGGTGGTTGTTTTATCTGGCGACAAATCGAATTCATAGGATCGAACAATAACCGTCTCGATATTTAACTCGATATTTTCTGAAGACGGAAGCGCCCCTGAACCCCCCCCCCCCCCCCCCCCCCTCCCCCGTCGTAATCCGAATGAATATAGACTTACAATGATATGAAATGAGAGAGAGGGAGAGAGAGAGAGCGAGAAAGAGGAGAGAGAGAGAGAAGAGGAGAGAGAGAGAGAGAGAGAGAGAGAGAGAGAGAAGTTAAAAACACCCCGTCCATGATTCACTTCTTTCCATGCAGAATCTACTCGCCTTCATTTTTAAACCAAGGGAATGATGCCTTTGAGGACTGGCAAGTCGGTGACAGAATCGTCCCTAATTTTTCCAGATATATGCACGTGCCCTTCATTTTTTTTTCCCCCATTCACCATAAAAGGGGATTCCCCTCCCTACTGCAACGAGCTTGGCAATGAGACTGCTACACCCCTGGCAAAGGAGGGCATCTACGAAGGGACAGATGGACAGACACCAGCTACCCTGAATCCCAGGATCCAGCATTAAGGCCAAGCTGCTGAACAAGTGAAGCAGCAGCACACATCCACGCCACACAGTAGCAGACCCGTACTACCGCGACGCGACGAGCGCCAGGTAGGCCAACTTCAGGCTCAGGACAGGCCACAAAACCGCCTGAAACACCACCTATTCATTAAATTCCGCATCGGGCAACACACGAGCATGCCCCTGCAGAACAGGCAGCCAGACCACGAACAACTGCTAGCAGTCCTGCCCGCACCACCAAGCGCTCCGAGAGAAACCTGGCCCGACCCAATACCAGTGGCCCGGAACTCTACAGAGGACGGGAGAAACCTGCCGACGTACTGGCCACCTTTGTCGAGGAGACGGGAATCCATCTGAAGAAATGACGAACGAGACAACAACAACAAAAAAAACCCCCCTATCATAACTAGTAATGTCCTTGTGACTGGTAAAGACATAAGTCTCGGCATTTTTACTCCCCTCGATAGTGCCCCACGGAACGCCGATTTTGTACACTAATGCGAAAACGCGTCCGTTACTATTTATCGGAGATCACGGGCACTGATTATGAACTAGGACATTGTCCTTACAGTGAAAGATACCCACTTGCCCTACCGTTGCTGGAACTACTACCGCACAGTGAGAAAAATCACTTTCTATTTCCCAAACGTTGGCTAGATATAGACCATTCAGTCCAGTGAAAGCACTTTCTCCAAACGTTGGTCTCATATTGGTCCACGCAGATCCATGGAAATCAATTACAACAGGCATGATATGGAGATTGTCCTTTCTGTCACGAACTCCATTTCTCCACAAGTTGACTGGATATTGTCCGTTTCAGTCAGTAAATTTATTTCTCTGAACCGCAGGCTCATATTGTCCTACAGTCATGAATCCGTTTCTCCAAACGTAGGCTAGATTAGTATAAGTGCATGCAGTAGCAAAATAAAATCCACCAAACCTAGCTGGATTTGTACACTTAATCAAAGAAAATAACATTCCTTCCCCAAACACTGGCTGGATATATGACGTTCACTCAGTGAAAACCCATTCTTCAAACCTTTGCTAGATAATTGTCCATACGACAGTGAAAATCAGTTTTGGTCTGAAACGTTGGGCTAGATACTATCCTTACGTCAATGACTCAGTTTTTTTCCAACTGTTGACTGATATTGTCCATAGCATCAGTGAAATAGATTTCTCAAACATTGACCGGATATAGTCCAAACTATTGTTCCACACGTCCAATGGATATTGTCCAATAACGTCCCACTGGATATTGTCCAAAGATCCACTGGATATTGTTCAAAAACTATGCCAAACGTCCTTCTGGATATTGTCCCATCGACCAATTGGATGATTGCCCTAAACGTCCACTGGATATTGTTCCACAGATCCACAGTATATTGTCCAACACTATTGGCCCAAACGTCCTCTGGAAATTGTGCCATATGTCCCCTCTGATATTGTCCAAACGACCACTGATATTGACCAAACTCCACTGGATATTGTCCACAGATCCCCACTCGATATTGTCCAAACTATTGTCCCCACGTCCACTGATAATACCCAAACTTCCACTGGATAGCACAAACGTCCCACAGGATATTGTCCAAAGATTCACTGGAGATTGTTATCAAACTAATTGCCCAAACGCCACTGGATATTTCCAAACGTCCACTGAGGATATTGTCCAAACGTCCACTGGAGATATAGTTCCAAACGTCCACTGGGTATTGTCCACAGACCCCACTCGAAATTTGTCCAAACTATTGTCCAAACGTCCTCTGGATATATCCAAACGTCCCACTGGATATTAGCCCAAACATCCTCTGGTACATTGGTCCACCATCCCGCTCGATATTGTCCAAACTATTGTCCAAACGCCCTCTGGAGATTGCCCAAACTATTGTCCAACAACGTCCACTGGATATTTGCCCAAAAACGTCCACTCGATATGATCCAAACTATGTACAAACGACCACTGATAGTGCCCAAACGTCCACTGGTATGCCAAACTATTGCCCAAACGTCCACTGATAGTGCACAAACGTTCACTGGATATTGTCCAAACATCCTACAGGACATTGCCCACGACGTCCACTGGATCTTGTCCAAACTAATGTCCCAAAACGTTCCACTAGATCATTGCCCACACAGTCCACTGGATATTGGCCCAAACGCCCTCTGGATATGCCCAAACTCGTCCCACTGGATATGCCCAAACGTCCATGGATATTGCCTCCCAAACGTCCACTGGATATGGAACCAAACCGTCCACTGGATATTGTCCCCAAACGTCCACTGGAAATTGGCCAAACTATTGTCCAAACGGTCCACAGGATAGTGCCCACACGTCTCTGGAGTATTGTCCTAACTATTGTCCAAACGTCCCACTTGATATTGCCAAACTATTGTCCCAAACGTCCACTGGAATTGCCCAAACGTTCTCTGGATATTGTCCAAACTAAATCAAAACGTCCACTGGATATTGGCCCAAACGAGGCGCCTGGATCATGTCCAAACGTCCACTGGAGTATTGCCCAAACGTCCACTGGATATTGGCCCCAAAAACGTCCACTGGATATTGCCCAAACGTCACTGGATATTGCCCAAACTCCACTGAAATATTGCCAAACGTCCACTGATATTGTCCAAACGTCCACTGGATATTGACAAAACGTCCACTCGGATAATGTCCAAACTATTGTTCCAAACGTCCACTGGTTATTGCACCAAAACATCCCACTGGATATTGTCCAAACTCCACTGGATATGTCCAAAACACGATTGTCCAAACGTCCACTGATATTGTCCAAACTATTGTACAAACGACCACTGGATATTGTCCCAACGTCCACTGGATATTGTCCAAACTATTGTCCAAAACGTCCCACGATATTGTCCAAACGTCCCATGGATACTGTCCAAACTAATGCCAAACGTCTCTGGATATTGCCCAAACGTCCTCATGGATATTGCCCCAAACGTCCACTGGAGAGTGTTCCAAACGTCCACTTGAATATTGTCCAAACGATTGTCCAACGTCCACTGATATTTGTCCCAAGACGTCCACGGAATATTGCCACATCGTCCACTGATATTGTCCAAACGTTCACTGGATATTGTTCCAAACGTCCACGGATATTGTCCAAACATGTCAAACGTCCACTGATAATTGTCCAAGACGTCCACAGGATATTGTCCTAACTTCTCCACTGATATTGTTCAAACTATGACCAACGTCCACGGATAATTGTCCAAACGTCCACTGGATATTGTCCAAACGTCCACTGATATTTGTCCAAACTAATGTCCAAACGTCCCACTGATATCGTCCAAAAACGTCCACTGGATATTGTCCAAACTATTTGTCCAAACGTCCACTGATATATGTCCAAACAATGTCCAAATTCCACAGATATTGTCCCAAACTCCTCTGATATTGTCCAAACGTCAACTGGAGCGTGTCCAAACGTACCACGGATATTGGCCCAAACGTCCACAATATTGTCCACACTATTGTCCAAAACGTCCACTGATATTGTTCAAAACCATCTCCACTGGATAATGTCCAAACGTCCACTGAATGTCCCCCAAAAACGACGCACTGGTATGTACCCAACGACCACTGGATATGCCCCAAACGTCCTCTGATCTTGTCCCCAAACTATAGTCCGCGAACGTCCCACTGGATATTGTCCCCAAGCTAGGTTGTGTCCAATACCCACTGATATGTCCCAAACTAATTGTCCAAACGTCCACTGAATATTGTCCAAACAATTGTCCAAACGTTTCTCTGGATTATGTCCAAACTATTGGTCCCAAACGTCCCACTGGATATATGTCCAAACTTTGTCCAAACGTCCACTGGATATTGTCCCAAACTATTGTCAAAACGTCCACTGGATATTGTCCAAACTATTGTCCCCAACGCCACTGGGGATATGTCCAAACGTCACTGAATATGCCAAACTATTGTCCACACGTCCACTGGATATTGTCCAAACTCACGATTTATTGCTCAAACTCCACTGATATTGTCCAACGTCCCTGGCTATGGGTCCATTCAGTCAGTGAAATAAATTTTCTATCTCCAAAGTTTGACTGGATTTTGGACAAACATTGACTCGACATTCCCATTCAGTCAGTTGAAATCAATTTCTCAAACGTGGCTAAATGTTGTCCCTCCAGTCGGTGAAATACAGTTTCTCAAAACGATTTGCTACGTACGTCTGTAGTCAGCGAAACGTTTTCAACACACGTTGGCCAATATATAATAGTCCATAGTCAGTAAAAGAAAAGGACAAACATTAAGTAGATGTCATCCACACAGTGACCGTAATCCTATTGTAATCAGGGGGATGGCCAGATATTGGTCATACATGGCGAAGCGACTTTTCAACCACCTTGTCTTGGTATTGTCAGGCAAAGTCCAAAGCGATCCATTTGCCTAAAAGAGTGCTAGACGTTCCAACAATAAAAAAAAAACCCATTTTTCCCACAAAACGTTGACTAACAAAGCTACACAGTCAGTGAAATCAATTCCGTCCAACGTTTAGCTAGATTAATCGCCCACAGCTCCATAAATCAATTGTCACAAAACGTCAGTCAGAAATTGTTCACACTATCACAAATAGAACGAAATATTCCTAAAAAAATGTTATGGCCACGAAATGTGCCAACAAGAAACTGAAAATTTTCCAAACAGTTACCCAGGAATTCTCCGTGGAATAACAACAGAAGAAAATAAAAAAGGGAAAAAAATCCAATTGATTGTTTGCCAGGCACTGGCCATAGAATCAGTAGAATAATCATTTTCACCCACCTTTGCGGCGGCCATTGTCAATACAATAAAAGACCTCAATTTCCCCCCACTGTTTGCTGTGGGGACTGTCCGCCACAAGAGGCGGGCTGACCTGACCTCGCCGTCACTGGAGGCCATCGTCTCATCACTGCTGTGGGAAACAAACAGCACACAACAGTAGATGAGAACTGCAGGTGCGTGACAGGACAGGGCTGTCCATGCAACATTGTCATTCTCTTTATGGGATAGAGCAATGTCAGAGAATGTGTGATGATGCTCGTGTGTGTGTGTGGTGTGTGTGTGTGTGTGGTGTGTGTGTTGTGTGTGGAGTGTGTGTGTGTGTGTGTGTGTGTGTGCGTGCGTGCGTGCGGTGTGTGCGTGCGTGCGTGGTTGTGCGTGTGTGGTGTGTGTGTGCGTGCGTGCGTGCGTGCGTGCGATGCGGCGAGCGTGCGAGTGTTAGTGAGTGTGTATGTGTAGTGTGTGTGTGTGGTGGTGGAGTGTGAGAGCTAAGAGAGAGCAGACGAGCGAGCGAGAAGCAAGAGAGAGAGCAGAGAGAGCGAGAGAGCGACAAGACAAGACCACAGACAGACCGACAGACAACCCACACCCCCACCCACAAAACGCACACTACACCCACAACACCCACACACACCACACACCCACACACACCCACACACACCCACACACACACACCCGCACAAACACCCCACACACACACCCACACACACACCCACAGCACACCCACACACCACACCCGCCCCCCCCCCGCGCCCCACCCCCCCCCCACACACACACACATGCATGAACTTAAAGTCTATTTCCCCGCCCCACCCCCACCCCCACCCTCCCGCCAGACACCAACATATTATCTGGCACCACTCATTCCTTCACCCCCCCCCCCCCCGCCGCCGACCCACACACACTTATCCAGAGGGGAAGCCCCCATGGAAAGGAACTGGTCAGGGTTCCGGAGATGCTGGTAGTACACCCTGACTGCCCCTCCCCACTGGCTCCCTACACGCAAAACATGCACAGCCCACAGGAACGTTTTGAATGCGCTGCTGATAAGTCGACACACAAAAAGCATTGGTTTTTTTTCGCCCACAGTGAAAAATGCACAAATAAAGAACAGCAAAGAGGACCGGGTTAAATGACCCCCCGATAAGTCAACACCAAGCGTGTTTTTTCCCCACAGAGAAAAAAGCCGTCAAATAATAACAGCAAAGAAACCCCGGGTATATTTACCCTGCCCGATAGAGTCAACACACGCGTTTTTTTTTCGCCACAAGAAAAAATAGCAAATAAGAACAGCAAAGAGGAACGGGTTATAATTACCCCCCCCTCCCTCCCCCCTCCCCCCTCCATAGTCACCACCAACTTTTTTTTTTCACCACAGAGCAAAAATCAGCAAATAAGAAAGCAAAGAGGGAACGGGTAATATTTACCCCCCCCCTCTCCCCTCCCCCCCCCCCCCCCCCCAGATCCAACACCAAGCGTGTTTTTCCCACAGAGGAAACATAGCAGCAAATAGAACAGCAAAGAGGAACGTTTTATATCCCCCCCCCCACTCCCTCCCCCCCCCCACCCCCCCCCCATAGGTCAACACCAAGCGTTATTTTTACCCCCACACAGAGAAAAATTCAGCAAATTAAAACAGCAAAGAGTAACGGGTTTATAATCCCCCCCCGCTCCCCTCCCCTCTCCCGCCCCCGATAGTCAACCTCAGCGGTTTTTTTTTTTTATCCCACAGAGAAAAATAGCATCAAACAGCCCAAAGCCAACAGGCTTTATCCCCCCCCCCCCCCCCCCCCCCCCTCCCCCCAATAGTCAAACCAGCGGTTATTTTTTTTCCCACAAGAAAAAAAACACGTCAAACAAGAACAGCAAAGAGAACGGGTTTATATTACCCCTGATAGTCAACACCAAGCGGGTTTTTTTCTTTTGCCACAAGAAAAATAACAGCAATAATAACAACAAAGAGGAACACTTTTACTTCTACCCGATATTGACAACGCGAAAATCGACTTTTTTTCCAAGAGACCAGAAATACACAACATAACAGAAAGAGGAACGGGTTTTTATAATTCTACCGATAGTCAAAAAAAAAAGGATATTTTTTTCAAGAGAAAAATACCACAGCAATACCAACAAAGAGTCAGGGGGGTTTAGTTACCTTCAATATTCTACACAAAAAGAGATGTTTCACAGGAAGAAAAACCACACCCATGACAGTCACAACCACAGGCCTGGTACATGGAGAAAAAAAAAACCCCATCGTCCATAAATTCTTGATATTGAATTTACTGTTAGTTGGATACACATAAAAGGTTTTTTGACCGGAATATTTTTGTTTACTACTGCTCCCCCCCCCCTCTCTCTCCATTTTTTGAGTTTGTCTCAGATTTTGTTTTAAAACGATTTTTTCGTTCATCGGAGAAAAGCCCGTTTTTTGAAAGACCTAAATACAATGCACAGTCTCATACGAGACCGATGTAACGCGGATGTGTGCGTGCGTGCCCGCGCAAGCGGCGCGCAAGTGTGTGTGAAGTCAGGTCGAATCCAACTTATTTTTTTTGAGGGTGAAAAAGCGCAGATTTTTTGTTTGTCCATGGGCCATAATACCACACTCCCCCCCCCCCCCCCCAAAACCCCCCCCCCCCCCCCCAAAAAAAAAAAAAAAAAAAAAATCACACATACAAACGAAAGGAAAATATAAAACGAAAACGAAAAAAGTTATACCAAGAAGGATAAATTCCAATTAAAGTATTAAATGAATAACACATCAGTTCACACGCATAACACACACACACACAACACACACACACACACCCACACACACAACACACACACACACACAACACACAACACACACATCCACACCCGATTGACGCGAATAATGTGTGTGTGTGTGTGAGTGTGGGTGTGTGTGTGAGTGGTGTGTGTGTGTGTGTGAGTGTGTGTGTTGAGTGTGGTGTGTATGTCTGTGTGGTGGTGTGTGAGTGCGTGTGCGTGCGCGGCGCGGCGTGCATGCGTGAGTACGTGAAAGCGTACGTGCGTGCGTACGTTGTATGTTGCAGTGTGTGTGCGTGAGTGCGTGTGTGCGTGTGTGTGCGCGCGCTGCCGCGCGCGCGCGTGTGTGTGTGTGTGTGAGATTTGTGATGTGCGTGTGTCTGATTTAAGTGTGACTGTTGTGTGTACTGAATCTAAACGGGGGGCCACTGGACCTTTATCACACGGGAGGAAAGACCCGTCAGTTTTAGTTCATTTTGATACGAGAAAAAAAAAAGACAGAAAAAACAAAGGAAAAAAAACAATATATTTGGACATGACCAGTGTTTCACGTTTGTACAATCTTCCAAAGGGCGATGACCCTTATTAATTTTCACTAATGATAGTGTTAGGCTATATCTTAGCTTTTTTTGCCTCTGCATATCTAGACCATTGCATCTCTCTATCTCTCTCACTCTCTCTTTCTCCTCTCTCTCCTCACCCTCTCTCCTCAGCTCTCTCTCTCTCTCCTCTCCCTCTCTCGTAACTCTCTCTCTCCTCTCATCCTCTCTCCCCCCCAGGCTGGGTGAAAAAAAGCCTACCAATTTGGCTTATCTCATTACCCAGGTCAAAATAAAATTTCGTTCGTTTCGTATCGTTCTCTCTCACTCACTCTCATCTCTCTCCTCTCTCTCCCTCTCTCTCCTCTCTCTCCTCTCTCCCACTCTCCTCACTCTCTCTCTCACTCTTACCAGGCGCGCGCACGACGTGGTGTGTTTGTGTTATGGGTGTTGAGTGTGTGTTGTGTGTGGTGTGTTGTGAGTGGTGTGTGTGTGGGGTGTGTGTGTGTGTGTGGTGTGTGTTGGTGTGTGAGTGTGTGTGTTGTTTTGCGTGTTTGCCGTGCGCGTGCGGTTTAGTGTCGCGTGAGCATTGAGCATGTTTGTGTGTGAGGTGGTGTGTTGTGTGTGTGTTTGTGTGTGTGGTGTGCGGCCCCCGGCGCAGCGCGGCGCGGCTGTAGGTGTTTGTGTTTGTAGTGTGTGGTGTTTGCGCACGCGCGCCGGGGGCGCCGCGGGATGTGTGTATACGTGCGGCCAGCTGAGGTGACGTCTCTTTCATTGGTGGCGTTCACCACACATCCGCAAAGACAGAACGAAGCCACGAGTTTGCCAATACCAGCAGACTCTGACACGACCACACCAAGGGCATCGAGATGGAGGAAAGAGATCGAACCGAGACCCAACGAGAGAGCAGAGCAAGAAGAAGCCACAGAACGTGACACCTTTTTTTTTATGTCCACCTAGATCACTGAGAATGGAGAAGAAGAACATGGCCCCGTGGAGTCTCATTCTGGAAGACACGCCAAATTTGTTCGTCTGGTCTGTACAAGACTTACAGGTGGAAACGAGTTGTTTCTGTATAACCGATTGTTTGTTCCACTCTTCAGGTGGTCTCATAGCATGTCTTTTCTTTCTCCTCTACATATCCAAAGGAAACGAAACCACGTTGATATATCTGTGTATATAGCAACTCCAATGGCATCGCTGAACAGTCCTTCAAGGACACGTTGAGAGAG
>JAFLJL010016459.1:0-22886 GCA_018398815.1 Conus ventricosus
AGAAAGACGAGAAAAGTACAGAAAATGCAAGAAAGTTGTTGCTGTTCACGTTGCGTATGTTTTGATATTAATACTCTCTATCTCTCTCTCTCTCTCTCTGTCTCTCTCTCTCTCCTCTCTCTGTCTCTCTCTCTCTCTCTCTCTCTCTCTCTCTATATATATATATATATATATATATATATATATATATATATATACATATATATATATATATATATATATATATATATATATATATATATATATATATATATATATATCTGATATAGGGCTTTTATCTCAGGTCATGAAGAACGACTACTGCAGATCTCATAAGGCTTATATACATCTACCACACAGTTTTTTTTCTGAATGATTGAAAGAACATTTGTAGGGAGAAGATGAATTTGGAGTCAAGATACCATAAGAGTAGAACAGGCGACCTGAAGATTTTTAAAAGCGCTTACTACGGAATGAGAATTAACTCTGTGGAACCTGACCAGGCAGCAATACCCTAATCAAACATCACAAAGAGAATGTTTCAGTGTTCTGTTGTCGTTGTTTTATAGCTGGTATACTAATTTCATTGAGGAGAGGGTCGAGGTATGTTCACTTCCTAAACAGGACAGGAGCAATGGATCCCACCGTTAGACTTGCAGCCAATCAGGTATGAGCGTTTTCCTTTCATTTTGTTCTGCAGGGCATGCATTTCTACAGTCTATGAATTTCTTCTAAGCGACCTCGCTTACAACAACATAAAAGATATTGAGCACCCATTCACCATGAGCAGCTAGTCTATGATTACCTTCTTCAGTCCTTTCTCTATTCAGCTTGAGAAAAGGTAAAGCAGCAGCTACAACTCAAAACGAAATGAGTATTGTCATCGCCAATGCAACCGAACAGTTTAATTTTTCCTCCCATCATGATGCCAGTCTAGCCTGCTGCGCAAGAGAATCTGGCTTCCAGACCAAACTCATCACCATAGAGGTTGAAGCATGGGAATTTGTGGGCTAATCAGGCTATGGTCACATGAAACAGCTCGGGATTTCTAGCAAGAGAAGAACCAGAACCTGAGGGCAATGGCAGCGGCAGCTGAAAAAAAGTTCTGGCTGGAGTTGGTCAAGAAGGAACTAAGGAGAACCCCATGAAGCCTAAATTTCCAGGCTTAGAACACGTGTCTGATAACAATATGCATAAGACACCCGTTAAAAGGCACGCCTTGAGACGCCACACATCCAAGCATTGCGGATTCGAGTCCTGGCAGCGCCAGGAGACAGAAAGGGCAACAGAAGGGCATCCAGGGGTCATGACCTGGCTGAGCCCAGCCCCTTAGAGTGTAAGTGTAGGGCTAAAACACTTGTCTGGGGGAAGGGGGATTTCTTCTCTGAAGACCTGCAGCTGTCAGGCTCTCCCTTCAGTTTTTTTTCCTACCACACATGCCCCTCCCCTTCTCCCTCTGACAACATTAGTCGTAGGGTTAGGGAGTTCTCATGCCCTAAACCAGGAGCAGGGAGGAGCAGGGAACAAGACAACGCCTCAGGGGCAAATCATAAGATAGAGGATGGCCGCTGATGACATCGAACGATCGATGTGAGGTCCCTATTGCTAGACCCTACGGGCGATTGCATTGCGCTGATGCAATCAGCTGTAAAGAAAATGTAAACAAACAAAAAAATGACAGACTGGTTTAAGCTTTTTTTTTCCCCCTACCCCAAAGGATAAAAAAAACAAAAAAACCAAAAAAAAAGGAAAGTCACCCTAATAAAACCCTTGGGGGAAATCATATGACCCCCCGGGATTTTTCGTAACGCATCGTGAAAATCGAAAAGTGCTCACTTTTAAAAACCCTTTAAGGGGAAAAAAAAACGCAGGCACGGTAATTAATACGTCCCCCCTGTCAACTTTTTAAAAAAAAAATTCTGTTTTTTTTTTAAAACCATCAAACCCTCTGTAATCAAAAATCTGGAAGGCTATATTTCCCTGCCCAAAAAGCAAAAAATCATTTGCATCAAGAAACCAATGATTTTACGGGAAATGACATTTTTTCCCCCCCCCCCGCTGATCTTCGAGCAATAAAAACGGACAAAAAGTTGAAGAAAAAGTAATTTTTAATTTTAGCCCTTTTACAAACGAAGGCCCCCCCCGGGAAAACACCACGGGGAAGGGGGGGGATTGTTTCCCAAAAAAAGGGTTTTAAAACAAACACACTCTGATACTAGAAAAAAAAAAAACACATTAAACACTCATCAAACCCAATTCACGTTGGAACGCTACAAAAAAAAAAAAAAAAATTTAACTGGGAGGGCCCAATTTAAACAAAAGTCAAAGCTTTGGAAAAATTTGACAACCTTAAAGAAGCAAAGAACTCTTTTAATATAAAAAAAGGAAAGAGAATTGGGGGTTTTTGAGCATACGTAAAAAATAACTTTTTCCGTCCGTTTTTTTTAACCCAATTTTTTTTCCACTCCCACCCTCGCGTTTGAAAAACCCTTTTTGATATTTTCCCTTTGGTGAAAGCGTTGTTTTATACTAAACCCCTTTTAACAGCTGATTTGGGTTTGTTTTTCCCCAAACGGGAAAATGGGTTTTTTAGAACAGAGCCCCACAAAAAAATCTCCCTTGTATTCGACTTTGACAAGCCGGGTGTCCTTTTATTTTGGGCAGGGCCCAGGAAATGGGCGCACTTTTTGGGGGTCCCACGCCAACTCGCTTTTTGTTCCATTTTGAAAAGTAAAACGTGTCGTTGACAAGTTGCCCTGGGAAAAAACCCCATTATACCCCCACGAAAAACGCTGTCGCATGGGGGGTCTCGATTTGGAAACCTTCAAAGGGGACTGAGTTGCCAGTACAGCGAATCCGTATCCATCTCAAAAATTGAAAATCTGATCTGTCAACAAATTTGCCCCAAACAATCGTAAAAAAAAACTGCAACTTTCCCAAACGGGGCTTTTGGGTAAACGAAAAAAACCATCTGATCATGCCCAGTTGTTTCTTTTTTTTGTTCATTTCCACTTCTCCAACACCCCCAAACCTAGCTCGGTCATTTTTTGAAAACGACTTTAAATTGACGAGTTTGGGGCTTAAATCCACGGTGACAAAAAAAAAATTTTTGGGTTTTGGCGATTTTGTCATTTTTTTTTTCCATGGGCACGGGTTGCCTAAAAAAATTTTAAAGTTTCAGCCAAAAAGTCCCTATTTTCCTTATCACCCCTGCCCTGCATCGCCCAACACCCTTCCCCCAAATTCCTTGAAACACGGTTGGGTTGAAACCAAAATTACTAATGCAATTTTGTTCCCAACAAACCTTTCCAAGTACCACTTGAAAAAAGGGTACCCCAAACAACACATTTTTTTGGCAAAGAAAGCTCCCGCCAAAGAAACGACGTGGTTCCCTAGTGGGTTTGTTTTTTTCCCGGGCATGGGTCCCGCATGTCCCGCCCCCTTTATTTTTCTCTACCAACAAAGGGGGTTTTTAAGAATTTCGTTTCAAAAAAGGGTTTTCCCTTTTAGAGGGTCTGGTACTTGGGAACACTTCAAAAAGCCCAAAAACGGGCGATCGTTTTTGACACCTCCAAATAGTTTTTTTCGTAATGGGGTACCCCTTTGAAAGGGGTTTTATTGTGGGAAAAACCCAAGTTTGTACAAAGCTTTTAAATCAGGTTTTTGTTTTTTTTTTTGTCATTCACCCCCCCCAAACATTTCTCCCCACGTAAACTCGCCCCACTTTCAGGGAAAATATTTGGGAAAAATTTTTGGGTTGTTTTCTCTGATTTCGTCAAGGTTTCTCGTTGAAGGGGGGTTTGTTTCCCCGGGATGAGCCAAAATCTTGACCTGAAACAAAACAGCCGTAAAAACGGTAACAGGTGGTTTTGGGGCGCACCCCCCAACCCCATCGACTCGGATACGTTTTTGCCTAAACTTTTTTTCTTTGTTGTTGAAAATTTGGGGTTGGATATAAAATTTGTTTGTGGGGCATAAACCAAATCAAAACCATTCTCGCGCTTAAACGCCAAAACACTCATTTTTTTTTCCCCCCGAAAACCTTCTCGCATCTTCGTTTTTGGGGGGCTTTTCGGGGCATGGTTTGTCAAAAACCCAGGGGTACAGCACTTGGCGCATATTTTTGCCCCAAAACGGACTTTTTTCCCTGCCCGAAAAGAATAAAGGCCCTTGTTTTGTTCATGGTTCTGGGGAAAATATGGGGCCCCCCCCTTGTTTTTTACCACAGCGTGTGTTTGTCTTTTTCCTTCGCAAAGAGAGAAAAGTACATTACTGGGATAGTGTTTTGAAACAAAAAATTTCAAATAAAAAACCCCTTTGGAAAAACCAAAACCCCTCTTTGGAAGTCAAAATTAAATTTTTGTTTTCCCAAAAGAAAATTTTGAACTTTGGCCAATTTTGCAAGAAAAAGGGCCCCAATTTTTGGTTGGGGGGAACCCCAAGAAAAAATTTGTAAATTTCTTCGGTTTCCCAAAATTTCCCCTTCCCCCCTTTAAAAAAGAACCCCTTTTTATTTTCCCGTGAGTTTTGTTTTAAATCCTAAAGAAAAAAAGTGGGGGGAAAAACGGGCTTTTTTGGGCCTAAAAATGTAGGTTCGTTTTAAAGTCCCCAAAAACCCCCCTAAAGGGGACGTTTTTTAGAAATACCTTGTTTTCCCCCAACCAAAAAAAATTTTGGGAAAGGCCTAAAAACCCCTTTGGGTTTTGATGAAGGGCCTTAAAAGGGTTTTTTTAAAAAACCCCCGAAACTTAAGTTTTGAATGGGGGGGTCTTTTTTTTGGAAGAAAACCCTCCCAAAATTTCCGCAAAACATCAATTGGGTCAACTTTTTCCCCCAATGGCCCTTTTAGATGATGGTCCTCGGGGAAGAGTTTTATAAACACCCCGAAATGTGGGGAAAGGAATTTAAAAAGGGTTCAAAGGTTGGGAAGAATTCCCCTCCCAACCCAGGGGTTCAGCGGGGAAGCCCAATTTCTTTGGGAAAATTTAGGGAAAGACCGGAAGGGGAAAACTTTTCTGGCCTGTAGGTTTTGAGGGGTTTTTTCTTTTTAAAAACCCCTCCCCTAAAGGTAAAAAAAAAGACGCGAAAAGGAAACAAAAAAAACCCAGGTTGGGGTCACCCACGACGAAACAACAGATTAAAAATCCCCCCCCCTTTTAAAGGCACAACAGGAACCGGAACGTCCCTTTCTTTTTTTAATGCCCTTTTCCGTTTGTGGCATTGGACAAAAAACCCCAAAAGTCAAAACCCCTTAAAAAGGGCAAAAATGGTTGGGGAAAAAAACCGTAACCCACGTTTTTCCCTTTTGTAAAAACTGGGGGGGGAAAGGGGTGCCCCCAAAAAGGGGGGATTTGCCCCTCTGCCTTTTCGTTTTCCCTTTTTCCCGTAACCGTGGGGCCGGGGGGGGGGGGGGGGGTTTTGGCTTTGGGGCCCCCGGTGTCCCCTTGTAAATTAATGTTTTGAAAAAATTTGTTTTTTTTAGAATGGTTAAACCCCAAAAATTGGGGGCCGGGTTTTTGTTCCCGGGAAGGGCCCAAAAGCCTTTTGAAAAAAACCCGCGCGGAAAAACAACCACATTGCCCCGCAAGGGCGTTTTAAACCCGATTTCTAGCTCTGAAAGGGGCCCGGCAAATTAGGGGGGGTAAACAAACCCCCCCACTGGTAAAGAAACTTTTGTTTGACTTGTGGGGGAGGGGTGTAAAAAATGCCCTGGGGAAGACGAACAACGAAACAAAAAAGCCCGTCTCTTTTAAACCCGAAACCGTTGTGTTTTTCCTTTTTGTGAACGGTGTTAAAAAAGGGGTTTTTTTTGCGATGAAAGGGGGCAAACATCCAACCCCCAGCAATGGGAAAAATTGGGGTTAAATAAAACACGTAAAACAAACGTCCCCCAATCGTTTGGACAGAGACGAGAATGGGGGGGCTTTTCTTTTGAACGGGGTTCCAAAAGGGTCATGATCATTTAAGTCTAAAAGGGAAACGTCAAAAAACCCTTGTTTTGAGTTGATACCCGGGGTTTTCTCCGGGGCCAGGTTTTATGAGAAGCGTAAAAAAAAGGAAAAAGTCCCCCCTCCCTTGTGTTTCAGAACAAAAAAAAAGAAAAAATTTTTTTGGAAGGGGTTGTTTTGTTCAGGGAAAAAGATCTAAAGCTTCTTTCCCCCTCTGGCCATCTGAAAAAGGGGGCCCAAAAACCCAAAGTAAACAGACTAAATTTTTCCCGGGGGCCTTATAAATTTGGGGGATCGTCCAATGTTTGGTTAAAATTTCCCTTTTCCCTTCGGTAAATTCTAACAGTCGTTTTTCTTTCAGCGTGTGTTTAAATTTTTGGGGGGGGAAAGGGGAAAAAGACCACTTCCACCGAAACTTTGCGCTTTTTTTGAAACTAGATTTGAGATCCATCTTTTGGGGAGGGTTTGACGGCTGTTACTGCCCCATGCCATGATTTTCGGGGGTGGGGGGCGAAGTACCCCTTTCGTGTAAAAATTGCGTTGCACCAAGGACAGCCCCATGGTTAATTTGCCCCCATGATGATTCCACAAGGGGGACGATTTAAAATTTTGGCTTTTAAAAAATACTTTAACCGCAAACGTGCCCGGAAACCAGCTCCTTTTTTTTTGGTTTTTATGTGCGCACTAGATTGTCCTTGCGACTAAACGTCATGTGGCTTTCGGGCGGGAAAAGGCGGCAGTTTGGAAACCTTTTTTTTTTTCTGAAAAAAAAAAATTTTTTGAAAAAAAAGGTAACCAAAACATTGACGAACTTGAAGGAAAAAATCAAAATAACAGCTTTAAACCCAAACAAACCACCCCTTCAAACAGCCCTAAAGACTGAGTATGCTTTTCAAAAATTTTGGCACCCCGAATTTTGTGTGTTGGTGTTTTCATCCCGCGTTCCTTTACCTGTTATTGAGGATTACTACCCGATTGCAGGGAAAATTTACGGAAAGTGGGGGTACCACCACCCCCACCACGCCATACCACCATGCCTCCCCACCACCCCCAAACCAAAAAAACCCCCACCACCGCCCCACCCCCCGCCCGGCCAAAAACAAGTTGTAAGAATGGTCTTAATAGAAAACATAAAAAGCAATCAATAATTTTTTAAAAAAATTTTTAAAAAAAAAAAAATTAAATAAAAAAAAGGGGGCCGGGTTTTGTTTCAGACACTTTTTAAAGGGGACGGGGAAAACCGGGGGAGGACCCAATCGAAATTTTTGATTTTTAAAAAAAAAGAAATGCATTAAAAGCAATGCCAAAACCCCCCTGGAGTGTGCCGAGTAAATTTAAATTTTGTTTGTATTTAAAGAGTTCATCTTTTTTTTTTTTTTTAAAAGACCCAAAAAATGAATGCGTTTTTTGAAGGTTTTTTCGGGAGGCGAGGCGGTGCGATCTTTGTGAAGGTAGAATAACAAAAGGGGGGGTCGTCAAAAACAATAAAGAAAAAGGGGTATTTGGATTTGTCAGCAACTTAAACACAAGAAGTCCTCTGAACAGACTAAAAAGAGGAAAAGACAAAAAAAAGGAAAAAAAATCGTTGCAAAAATTTCAAAACCCTCTTTTCCTCTCCTCTCTCTCTCCCTCTTTTCTCTCCCCCCCCTCTCTCCTCTCTCCTCTGAAAGATAGTCGGTTTACATCATTTGGGCACCTACACGGGAAAACATTTAAAAAAAGGGAAAGGGAGGGGAAAAAAGGCAAAAGTTTGAACAACCCCGTTAGATCAGTCCCCCCCAACACCACCACAGTCAAAGGGGACCCCTTTTTCCCCCAATTGTTTTTTACTTATCCCATAAACCCAAACCAAAAAAAATTTATATACAAGCGGGGAAACCCGAAAAAAACCCTTTGGGAAAAAAGGGAAAAAAACGCAAGAAAAAAACCCTGCCGCCCCCTCCCCCCAAACCCCCCAATTTTTAAAACATCATTTCAGCTACCTTTTTTTTGTTGTTGTTTGCGAGAGCTAAAAGTTGTACACTAGGTAGAGAAAGGTCCTTTCCTGGAAAGGTAGTAAATGCTGGGAAACCACGGGCAAACAAATAATTTTTACTTTTTTTTTGAGGAAACTGCACACTTCCCTTTAAGCGAGAACCCCTGGGGGTAAAATTTTAAAACCGTTTTTAAAAAGGGAAATAACTTCACTTTAAAAAAAAAAGCCTGTTGGGTTTGGGTTTAAAAAATGTTATGACAGATCTACTTTTAACCTTTTCACATAGAGAAGTAACCCAAAAAAAAAAAAACAAAAAAAAGGGGATTGCCAGGGGGTTTTGTGAAAAACAGACTTTAAAAACCCAGAAAAAAAAATAAAAGCCCCGGGTGGGTCCACTTAAAAAAAAACAAGGGAGTGTCACGGGGGTTTTTAGGACAAAAACCTCGGGACAAAAAAAATTATACTCCCGCACTTCATCTTTTTAAAAACCCGAAAAAAAGGGGAATTCACAAGGTTATGGAAGACTTTAACACATTTTAACCCCAGAAAATACCTCGGGTGGGTACATTTAAAAGCAAAAAAAAAAAAAAAAAAAAAAACCAAAGGGGATTTGTGGGGCGTTTTTTAGGGGCCCACATTAACCCATAAAGCCCCCTTTTTTTTTTCCGGGGCTTTTAACGGGTTAATGTGCCATAAACTCTGACCCCCTTTGGGTTTTTGTTTAAGTTCCCCCCCGGGGGCTTTTTTTTTTTTTGGGGGGTTAATGTCTTTATTTTCCAACCAGGGTGGCAACCCAACATTTTTTTGGGTTTTTTTTTTTGGGGTTATTTCCCTTCTATGTGTAACTAGGTTAAGAACGATCTGCCCTTAACATTTAAACCAACCCAACGACTTTTTTTTTAAAGTGAATTCAAAACCCTTTTAAAAATCTTTTAATTTAAACCCCGGGGAAAAACTCGCAAAAGTTTTGGGCAGATACCCTCAAAAAAACAGTAACATTCCTTTTGCCAGTGGTTTCCTAGCACCCACACCTGCCCGAAAGGACCTCTCCTACCAAGTTTTACAACTTTTAACTCTCCAACAAAAACCCAAAAAAAAGGGACGAACTGACTTTTTGAAAAAGGGGTTTTGGGAGGGGGGGGCCAGATTTTTTTTTCTTCCCGGTGATTTCACCTTTTTTCCCCAATGTTTGTTTCGATGCGCCTTGTATATATTTTTTTGTTTTGGGGGGATGGGTAAAATAAAAAAACCAAATTTGGGGAAAAAATCACTTTGACGCCTGGTGAAGTGTTGGGAAAACGATCCCAACTGTGTACCTTCAATTTTTTTGCCTTTTTTTCACTCCCTTTCCCTTTTTTTTTGTCATTTTGTCCAAATTTATGTATCCCCACTATCTTTTAAGAGAGAAGAAGGAAGGGATGACTAAATTTGCAAAAACTTTTTTTTCTTTTTTCTGTCTTTTCCCCCCTTAGGGCGTCCTCCAGAGAAACTCTCTTTTTGAATTGACGGGCAGACAAACCCTTCTCTCTTTTTTTATATACAGAACCCCCCCCGTAGGGTTTTTACTCTCTCACAAAAAAAATCAGCACGCCCGCCTCCCAAACCCTTTCAACACGCATTCATTAAATTTGGGGCTTTTTAAAAAAAAAAAAAAGATGAATCCTTTTAACAAAACACACAAAATAATTCACTTGCACACGCCATTTGGGCAAAGACATTTGCTTTTACTGCATTTCTTTTTTTTTTAAAAATCAAAATTTGTTTGGGGGCCTCCAGGGGTTTTCCCCGTCCCTAAACCCTTCTGAAACAAAAACCCAGCAACCCTTTTTGGGTTTTTTTAATTTTTTTTAAATTTAAAAAATTTTTTAAAAATTTTTTGATCTGCTTTTTATGTATTACTATTAAAACCATTACTTTCAAATTTTTTCGGGCGGCGGGGGGGGTGCGGTGGGGTGATGATGTTGGGGGGGTTGGGACTGGGGATGGGTTTCTGGGGGAAGGGGGATGGTGGACCACCAAATTTCCCCGGTAATTGTCACCTGGGAAAAAGGTAGGGAATCCCAATACAAGGTCAGGGAACCGGGAAAAAACAAAACACACCACATTCTTTAGGCTGCCAAATTAAAACACAGCATACCCATCATCAGGGTGTTTAAGGGTGGGTGGTTTGAGGTTAACCGCTTAAAAGATATTTCCTCCCCAAGTTCCCATCAAATTTTGGGAAACCTTTTTTTTCCCAAAATTTTTTTTTTCAAAAAAAAAATTCCGCTGCCGGGCCCTTTCCCCCCAGAATGCCAAAATGGAAAAAAATTTTTTAGTTGGGAAAGGGAAATTTAAGGGTTTTTAAAGGATAAAAAACCCAACATAAAAAAAAAGCGCGTTCCCCGTCAAGGTTTTTCGGGAAAGTATTTAACCGAAAATTTAAATTTGTACCCTCATTCCAATTTATCATGAGGGGGCCCAAAATTTAAACCCCTGTCCCGGGGTCAACGCAATTTTTTTTCAAGCAAGGGGTACTTGCGCCCGCACCTTTAAACTCATGACAGGGCCCGTTTAAAAACCGCCCTCAAAAGCAACACAACGGATCTCAACTCCCAGAAAAAGAAAAACGCAAACGGGCCAGTGAGACACGGGGTTTTTTTTCACTCTCCCCAAAAAAGATTAAACCACGCTCGAATGAAAAAAGACTGTTAACCATTTAAATTTCCCGAAGTTAAAAAAAGATCTAAAACAACATTGGGGGAAACCTTTTCAAAACTCAAAGCCCCCCGGGAAAAAATTTAGTCTGTCTATAAATTTGTTTTGGGGCCCCTTTTTTCCCGATCCCGTGGGATGACCAGCCTTTAAAAATTTTTCATAAAAAAAACTCACCCAAACAACTTTCTCATTTTTTTGTTCAAACACAAGGAGAGGGGGGGAAATTTTCCTTTTTTCACCGTCTCAAAAAAACCAAAAACGCCCGGAGAAACCCCAAATCATCAACTCCAAAAAAAGATTTTTTACTTTCTTTTTGACTTAAAAGATCCGGAAACTTCAAAAGAACGCCCCAATTCCCGCTACTCCCGTCCCCAAACGATCGGTCTACTCGTTTTTTCTGTATCACTACCCCATTTTCCTACCCTGTGGGTTTCGAAAGTCTGGGCCCCTTTCATCGCCAACAACCCTTTTCTACACACGTTCACAGGACCAACACAACGGTTTTTGTTACCCGAGACGGCTTTGTTTTTTTCTTGTCTCGCTCTTCACCGAGGGGGCACTTTACCCTCTCTCCAAAAGTCAACAAAATTTCTTTTAACCCTGGGGGCGGTTTTCCCCCCGAAATTTCCGGGGGCAAACCCCTAAGCAGGTCGGGTTTAAAAAGCCTTGCGGGTTTTGGGGATTGGGGTTTTTAAAATGACAAACCAAATCACCCCTTTTCCGGGGCCCCGGTTTTTGCCGCGGACTACAAAAACCCCGGGCACAATTTAAGGGGTTTCAGTACAAACAACATTTTTTTCATATCATTGAAATGACAAATTTGGGGCACGCTCTGGGTTCTCCAAAAAAAAAACCTGGGCCCCCCGGAAAGGGCCCCTAAAAAAACACGAAAGGGCGTGTCCAGGGGGTCCCGCCCAAAAACCCTACAAAGGGGGGGTATACACACCTCCCCGAATCAGTGTTACAAAACCTGTGGGGGACGGTATTTCCGTCAACCCTGATTTTTTTGTTTCCCTTTTAGGGCTACTTTGGCTTTGGAGGGGTTTTTGGGAGACGAATGGGCTACCACAAAAAAAACAACACACTCAAAACATTTCCCCGCCAAAACACGTTCCGGGTCTCCGTTCCCTTTTGCTTTTAATTTACCGGATTTTTAAGATGCTGTCTTGGTTTTTGTCATTTACGGTGACCCCCCAACAAAGGTCAATCGTAGGGTAGACTTCTACAACACTTTCAGACGCCTCTTGTTTTCCTTTATCCATTTCGAGATGGTTCGATACAAAAATGCACTCATTAAACCAAACCCGGGCAAGACGACCTACAAACACCGGTCATTTTCCCCCAAAAAACGCTTAAAGACCCCAATTTGATGACTAAACTTCTGAACTCCCTGTTGGGAGGGTTCAATCTTTCCCCCTATGAACCCCAACCCCCATCAAAAACCTTTCTTTATTCGGATGTTTTTTTAAAAACCCGTCAGGGCCAACACTAAACCCGATGGGGTTTTTCGTGCTTACAATGATTTGAGATAGATGATGACAAGGGTAGGGGGTTTGGGTCCAAAAAACAAGACCTTTCCCCCTTTTAAGGGGCTTTAAACTTAAAAAAAGCAACAATTACAAAGTTCATTTTCCACCACAAACTCAATTTTTAGACATTGCCAATTTTTTGGGTCCTTATTCCAGCAAATTTTAAATATCCAAAGCGTTTGGAGTAGAGGAACCTAAAGGGGACTTTTTGGGTACGAGTACAAGAAAGTTTTGGGCCCCAAAATAGCGACACTGTCTCCCACCACATTTTGCTTTCTTTACCGACTCAAAAACGAAAAAATCACGGACAACAATATGCGTTTTTGTCAAAAGGTGTGGGAAAAAAACAAGATACCACTTTACAAGATTTTCTTGTTGGGAAAAACAACAAAGAATTGGGACCCTTTTTGCAGGCCCCCCAAGCCAGATTGATCTTAAATTTACGCTTAAGTATCGATCCCTTTTCCCAAAAACGGGGCCTTTTTCCAGGGGGTTTCTTTGAAATATTTGTTTTTAAACACTATCCCCCACGTTACTTTTCTCTCTTTTAAACGAAAGGGAAAAAGACAACACACCTGCGGGGTAACAACATTGGGGGGGGCCTTCCAACTTTTTTCCCCAGATAAACCCTAACCCAAGGGGAAAAACCTTATTCGGGGAGGGGAACAAACCCTTTCCCGTTGGGGCAAGAAATACCCAACGGGCCCGGGACCCCTGGGGTAAAAAAACAACCATGCCCACAGAAACCCCGCCCACAACAGAAGAAGGGGAGACATTTTCGGGGAAAAAACTGACGTGTAAATTTGTCAAACGCGAAATGGTTAATGGGGCCCTCACACAAACAACATTCAATCCAACCCCCAAATAAAACAACAAAAACACATTTAGGGCAAAGACGTACCGAGTCGATGGTTTGGGAAAGCCAAAGCCAAAACTGTTTTACCAGTTTTCCCCGGCTGTCCCGTTTTACGGGCATTACTGTGAGCTCACCGGGGAAACAGAACCCCCCCCTTTTAACGAGAAACCCCTGCAGAACCGAGAAAAAAACACAAAACATTACCAACTATCCCCCGGGGCGATTGCGAGGGACTGTGGTAGAAAAAGTGGGGGTGTGAATGACAAAACAAAAAAAAACAAAAACCCCCTGATTAACCCTTTGGTAAAAAACCGTTTTCCTACAACTACACCTTACAAGGGGTACACCCATTAAACCCCAAAAAACTATTTTGGGCTTTAAAGACGACGAAATGTTTGGTCTTATTTAATGTGATATCTATGTACCAGACCCTCTAAAGGAACCCCTTTTCCCGAAAAAGCAACCTATCTTCAAAAACGCCCTTTTTTTGGTAGAGAACAAAAGGACAATCATGCGCGACTATGGGAAAAACACAACCTACTCAGTCCCAACCCCCCGTACTTTGGGCGGGAGCTACTTTGGGCCAAAAAAAGTTGTTGTTACCCCTTTAATCCCGTGGTACTTGGGAAAATGGGCCCCTTTTTGTGAACAAAATTTGATTAGTCATTGATACACACCCCAAAACCCCTGTTTTTAAGGGAATTTTGGGGAACGGGTTTTCTGACGCATTTCAGACCGGGTGATAAGGTCATCGCAACTATTTTGGCGAAAATTTTAAATTGTTAGGGAACAGTTCCATGGAAAAAAAGCTGACTAAACATCGCCAAAAACCGAGACATTTTAAATTTGTCCCCCTGGGGATCAAGCCCCCCCAAAATCGTCAATGAAAATCGTTTTCCCAAAAAAATTTACCGAGCTGGGGGCGGTGTTGGGAGAAGTGGAAATGAACAAAAAAAAGATCAAATGGGCACTCCCGACCCGATTGGGTTTTTTCGTCTACCAAAACGCCAAGTTTTTCGAATTTTTTGCAGTTTTTTTTTACGAAAGTTTTGGGCAAATTTTTGACTTTCAATTTTTCAACTTTTTTTAAAATGGATTCGGATTTGGTGTACTGGCACTGGGGATCGTCCCAAGGGTTTTTCCCAAGTCGTACGACCCTCCATGGGGACAGGGAGTTTTCGTGGAGTAAATCGGTGGTTTTTCCCATTTAAGCTTTTCAACGACACGGTTTTAAATCTTTCAAACTGGATACCAAAAAGGGGAGTTGGCGTGGGGCCCCAAACAGTGGGGCCGGGTTGGGCCGGGGCCCCCGCCCCAAAAAAGACAAACGACACCCCCGGCCCTTTTTCAAAGTCAATACCGGGGGATTTCTTTTGGGGGGGGTCGTTCTTTAACCACCTAAGGTTTGTCTGGGACAGAACAAACCAAACTCAGCTGTAAAGGGTTGTAAAAAACACAACCTTTCACCAAAGAAACCTACCAAAAAGGGTTTTTCAAACCAAAGAGTGGGGGTGGGAAAAAAAAAAGGGGCAGAACGGACGGGAAAAAATATATTTAAAGTACCTCAAAACCCGGAAAATTTTCTTTCCTTTTTTTTTTATTAAACGGTTCTCGCTTCGCGGGGGCACAACTTTTTCCCCCCCTGTATAGCTTTTGTTTCAATTTAAACCCCCCCCAGTAAATTTTTTTTTTTTTGGGTGATAGCGTTCCAAAGTGAATTTTGGTCTTTGATGGGGTTTCTAAAGTCCATTTTTCTTTTTTTTTTTTTGTAAACAGAAGGGGCGTTTAATCCATTATTTTTTTGGGAAAAAATCCCCCACCCCCTCGTGGTGTTTTTCCCGGGGGGGCCTTTTTTTCTGTAAGACTGATTTAAAATTAACATTACTTTTTGCTTCAACTTTATTTCCTTTTATACCGAACGTTTAGCGCGGGGGAAAACATTCATTTTCCCGTAATAACAGATGCTCTGGGTGCAACATGATTTTTTTTGCCCTTTTTTACCGTAAATAAGCCCTTTCCAAAATTTGATTACAGATTTTGATGGTTTTAAAAAAAAAATTTAATTTTTTTTTATAAAGTTGGGCAGACGAACGGATTAATTTCCGTGCCTGCTTTTTCATCGCCCTTAAGGTCTTTAATAGTGAGCACATATCGATCTCACGATGCGTTCACCGAACATCCTGGTGTCATATGATTCCCGCCCCTAAGGCGTTTTATTAGGAGCTGACTGCCTTTTTTTTGTTTATTTGTTTTTTGTCATCCTTGGGATAGGGAAAAAAAAAAAAAGCTTAAACCAGTCTGTCATTTTTTTGTTTGTTTACAGCTGATTGCATCAGCGCAATGCAATTGCCCGTTAGGGTCTAGCAATAGGGACCTCACATCGATCGTTCGATGTCCATCAGCGGCCATCCTCTATCTTATGATTTGCCCCCTGAGGCGTTGTCTTGTTCCCTGCTCCTCCCTGCTCCTGGTTTAGGGCATGAGAACTCCCTAACCCTACTACTACTAACATTTTCATTTAAAAAAAAACACCTCTAGTATCACACATTTTTCATTCATCCGAAAGAAAACAATGGTCATTGGTGGCTCTGGATACAGCTACAGAAGAAAAGATGACTCAGATGATGTCATGATCCTTCCACGTGTTTAAGGTCAAAATGATTCTTCATGCAGGTGTAATTGTAACAGAAAAGGGCGTTTCTCTCACCTTAAGCACAATGGACGCACAGCTCTTGGACGTTACAGTTCACTGGGGCATTGCATAAGAGCAGGGGAGCTGCAGTTTTTGGGGGGTACGCCTCACTCACCCGCAGACCTTGAAACTCATGCAAAACTGGTAGAAGTTATGGGAACGCCCTGTGCATCCTGGACAGCACGCATGTCTCTTGGGTGCTGTACAGGAGTTGCAGAGCTGGTGGAGGTTATGTGGGACGCCCTGTGCATCCCTGGACAACACGCGTGTCTCTTGGGTGCTGTACAGGAGTTGCAGAGCTGGTAGAAGTTATGGGGACGCCCTGTGCATCCCTGGACAACACGCATGTCTCTTGGGTGCTGTACAGGAGTTGCAGAGCTGGTAGAAGTTATGGGGACGCCCTGTGCATCCCTGGACAACACGCGTGTCTCTTGGGTGCTGTACAGGAGTTGCAGAGCCAGGCAAGTCGCAGCAGACAGCCCTGGAAGGAGACGATTGCAGCTGTCTTGGGGAGAGCCACACTGTCAGCTGAAAGGCAGGGACAGCACCACACATCTCATGATAATACGGGCAAGTGAACAGCAGGCTCCATTAGCGTAGCAATGGAACTGAACCTCTTGCTGCTAATGACAGAAACTACCTAACCATGGCAACAACTGACCAAAATCAACTGTAGCAGACCTTCCAAGCAGCGTAGAAAACTAGGGCGACTGCAAAGACAGAAGACACAGAAAACTCTACATCTGTCCAGGGTATTCAGCCCAGGTAGCACTAAGGAACCAGTGTTGTCCAAGAAGAACTGAACCACCCAACTTTCTTTGGCATCAAAGGGTACCCAGCTGTCTTCCCGAAATACCTTGACCATTATGCTAGCCATGGGAACGACATAGACTGAATCATAGAACGCTGGTTACAAAGTATAAGAAGATGGCTGTGAGCTCTTTGGCTAAAACTGTCAAAATCACGTCCGAAAAGACAGGTGACTGTGTTTGACAAACTGCTAGCAGAACCGACAACATTTTCTCCACCCCCACACTTTCGTTTTGTTTCATTTACTACCCTTCGCTGGCTGGTTTGGGGGTGCTGTTGGATTCTTTTTTTGAACCCTTGGTGGTGAGAACACCACAGTATTATGGACTGTGCTGTCTCTATTTGACACCAGAAGCACAGGCTTAGGAGCAGGCAATGCAAATAGACCTGCCTTCGAGAGGGATATACGATGGTTCCCTCATGCAGCTAGTGAAGAGTTTTTATATTTATAATATATTTTCTTAATTTTATGTTCCCATTTCTTCATCTTCAACACACACACCCTCCCTCCACTCCCCTTAAGTTCAAATCTTTGCCAAGTCATTACTATGAAGACAGTTCAGTTGTTGGCCTGCGCTTGTTTTCCCCCCCCCCCCCCCCCCCCCCACTATTAGATTGTTCGTCTTCGTATTTGTCTGACTTTCTTCAAGTTTAAAAGGCTGTGCCAGTCTTGAATAAAAGTTACTCTGTGTTAGGTTTTCTTATGGGGCAAGAGTTACCCTTCTTGCTTATCGTTTATTGGATAGGGTTGTTACAAATTTGTCTTAACATTACATCCATTTGGTAACCTTGTATCCAATGTCCTTATCCATTTCTCTTCAGTAATAAGGCTGAAGCTTTTGCTTTCACTATAAGCTTTTGCCAACACTGCAACAGCAAGGTCTGTTACTGAATGCTGAACGAAATGTTGCATTATTGGCTTTTCTCTTTGCAGCTTGATGTCACGTCTGTGTTCCGCTATTCTTCTTTCAATGTTGTTTGTTCTAGTGCGATATTTTCAAATGCCAACGAAAGAAAAGTATGAGATTTAACCAGAGTATAATATATGATGAGTCATACGTGCATAACTGTACGTGTAAACATCAAATCTTTATATATAATTGCAGCACACAGCCCTACCAGCTCGCATCCCCGGTACAGATGTATGGAACTGTTCTGTTCCACACTGGTCCAAGTTCGAGCTTCATCTGGCCTGTAACCTTTGGGTCCAATGTCACGGTGAGGAAGATGAAGAACAATGTGATTATGATCGTTGTGGTTCGTCTGGCTTTCTATTGGATGGTAGATGCTACATCCTTGGCAAAATACCAGTAACGTCTGTTTTGGATAAGCACGTGGATTGTCATTCGTATGGGGCAGAACTAGTCAGTTTCAACACACCGTCAGAAATGAAAAAGGTTGTAGATTTTCTCTGGACAAAACACATAGCTTCTTTTCACATTGGACTTCGATCGGTCACTTCAGGTTTACCGTTCATGTAAGGACTGAATGATGGCATTATGTGTACACTTCAAACAGTGGTAAACACACAAGGCTCTGTTCAGAATACAGGACTTAATTGTTCACATTGCTGATAGCAAAGGATTTGACATTTAAACTATTACACCGTCATTTTTCATCACATCTCTCTTCCCTCTCCCATGTCCCCCAAACCCATCGCCATTAAGACATTTTCTTTGTGACCGAGGACTTAGTTACATACCCATGTTGTTGTTTTTTCTCATATTTTCTTACAGTCGTTCTTTAATATGTTTGTTTGTTTCTTTCTTCTCATCCTCCCTGAAATAGACCAGTACGTCGAGTTCTGCTACTTCAATAATTGTTACGTTCATTTGTCAGTCATCTGAGGTCCCGTCTAATTAGATTGCTAAATACTATACTTGCAGTTTATGCATATATAAATACCTTCAGAAAGAGAAAAAGACCCCATCTCTCAATCGTCATTTATAGTTGGCATCAAAAAAGCCTTCACGCATTCAGTAAATCACGTTATGCATATGGATGATAAGAAAATCTGTTTTAACCCAGGTACAAAGACTTACTGATCTGGAGTGACCAGACGGTCGCTTATACTGTATTTCTCGGAACAGAAAGAATTAATTCTAATGAAGACATAGGTCACGCTTGTGCATTGACAGTGCCACCAGTCCATAACAACTCAGGGACAGGACTATCAGCACCTACAAGCAAACTGCACCTTTACAATTGTTTGAGAAACACTACACTGCATTTTTACCTTTGTGAAGTTAAAGCAGCTACACCCCACAGAAGATTGCAGCCACTTGCCCTTCTGTCACTGGACTGTGATACGTCAAAGGGATACTTCACCACACTGGTCACGTGTCCTGGGGGTCACATGACTCACTGTTTGTTGGCTGAGGACAGGCAGACCGCATGCTGGGGAGGCAAAACTTCAGACATGTTTAAAGCACAAAGTCAGATTGCGTCTTCATTTTCAGCATGTACGTCCCTGCGTTCGTCTGTCCCGATGCAGTTTTCATGCAGGACAGCTCGGCAATCCTTGTCATACACGTTAGTGTGTGACCATCGTCACGACTGTGTGGACAACAGTGATGAAGATTTCTGTGTGTATTCTCCCTGTACAGATAGCATGCCTTTACAGTGTGGAGGTAGCCTTCAGGTTTGTACGGTTGTGGTTTTAGAGTAAGTCGTGAGAATATCCTACAGCTCTTCCATGGGTTTATGTTTCTGATGGGAAAACATTTTAGCTTCAGATGGAAACAAAAATGAAAAGCCCCCAAAGTAACTGAATTATTATCAATACATGAATGCACAGCTGCTGCTGCTTCTGGTCTACTAAAGCTGTTACTGCGATTTCATTTATATATATATATATATATATATATATATATATATATATATATATATATATATATATATATATATATATATATATATATATATATATATATATATATTGAATTATAAACAAAGCTTGCTCTTATGTCTTAGATTGAAGAAATAGGGGGAGATAAGCATTCACATCTGCAGTGGCAGTTAATACTGCCTAACTAACAGTATGTGCTCAAGTGGGTGGATGGGAAAAAATAAAATAAATGCTTCTCAAAATGAGCCTTCAGCAAGCTTATAATCTCCAATAGAGAGTAAACTCACTAACACACCACTCCTGGTCATATACCGATATTTCGAAACCTGGTTGTTTCTCCTCAGTGACAGCGGAAAGTGGTAATTTGACTCCTCTGCCTTTTCGGTTTTAAGAAGAATGCTATCCCAGAAAAGGCTGGTGTGCAATACCGTAGTATGTTTGTTGAGTTTTCAAAAAACCAACCAAAGGTGCCACCTAAGAAGCAAAAGAAAATCATGAAAGAGCAAAACAAGCTACATTTTCTTGTGAAAAGTAGAGTAGAAAATATAAAAAGATAACCTCTTAAGACACAAGTGCTGAGGGCCAGTTCTTGGAATGAATCCGCAAGGGACTAAATTACAAAAAACTAATAAATTCCAAGGATAAGTACCGAGCACCATTCCAGCAACTTACAGAGCAGCTTGGTGTTGCAATGACTGCAAGAAATATTGAATTATAAACAAAGCTTGCTCTTATGTCTTAGATTGAAGAAATAGGGGGAGATAAGCATTCATATCTACAGTGGCAGTTAATACTGCCTAACTAACAGTATGTACTCAAGTGGGTGGATGGGGAAAAATAAAATAAATGCTTCTCAAATAGAGCCTTCAGCAAGCTTATAATCTCCAATAGAGAGGAAACTCACTAACACATCACTCCTGGTCATATACCGATATTTCGAAACCTGGTTGTTTCTCCTCAGTGACCACGGAAAGTGGTAATTTGACTCCTCTGCCTTTTCGGTTTTAAGAAGAATGCTATCCCAGAAAAGGCTGGTGTGCAATACAGTAGTATGTTTGTTGAGTTTTCAAAAAACCAACCAAAGGTGCCACCTAAGAAGCAAAAGAAAATCATGAAAGAGCAAAACAAGCTACATTTTCTTGTGAAAAGTAGAGTAGAAAATATAAAAAGATAACCTCTTAAGACACAAGTGCTGAGGGCCAGTTCTTGAAATGAATCCGCAAGGGACTAAATTACAAAAAACTAATAAATTCCAAGGATAAGTACCGAGCACCATTCCAGCAACTTACAGAGCAGCTTGGTGTTGCAATGACTGTCATTCCAAGAACTGGCCCTCAGCACTTGTGTCTTAAGAGGTTATCTTTTTATATTTTCTACTCTACTTTTCACAAGAAAATGTAGCTTGTTTTGCTCTTTCATGATTTTCTTTTGCTTCTTAGGTGGCACCTTTGGTTGGTTTTTTGAAAACTCAACAAACATACTACGGTATTGCACACCAGCCTTTTCTGGGATAGCATTCTTCTTAAAACCGAAAAGGCAGAGGAGTCAAATTACCACTTTCCGTGGTCACTGAGGAGAAACAACCAGGTTTCGAAATATCGGTATATGACCAGGAGTGATGTGTTAGTGAGTTTCCTCTCTATTGGAGATTATTAGCTTGCTGAAGGCTCATTTTGAGAAGCATTTATTTTATTTTTCCCCATCCACCCACTTGAGCACATACTGTTAGTTAGGCAGTATTAACTGCCACTGCAGATATGAATGGTTATCTCCCCCTATTTCTTCAATCTAAGACATAAGAGCAAGCTTTGTTTATAATTCAATATTTCTTGCAGTCATTGCAACACCAAGCTGCTCTGTAAGTTGCTGGAATGGTGCTCGGTACTTATCCTTGGAATTTATTAGTTTTTTGCAATTTAGTCCCTTGCGGATTCATTTCAAGAACTGGCCCTCAGCACTTGTGTCTTAAGAGGTTATCTTTTATATTTTCTACTCTCCTTTTCACTAGAAAATGTAGCTTGTTTTGCTCTTTCATGATTTTCTTTTGCTTCTTAGGTGGCACCTTTGGTTGGTTTTTTGAAAACTCAACAAACATACTACGGTATTGCACACCAGCCTTTTCTGGGATAGCATTCTTCTTAACACCGAAAAGGCAGAGGAGTCAAATTACCACTTTCCGCTGTCACTGAGGAGAAACAACCAGGTTTCGAAATATCGGTATATGACCAGGAGTTATGTGTTAGTGAGTTTCCTCTCTATTGGAGATTATAAGCTTGCTGAAGGCTCTATTTGAGAAGCATTTATTTTATTTTTCCCCATCCACCCACTTGAGCACATACTGTTAGTTAGGCAGTATTAACTGCCACTGCAGATATGAATGCTTATCCCCCCCTATTTCTTCAATCTAAGACATAAGAGCAAGCTTTGTTTATAATTCAATATTTCTTGCAGTCATTGCAACACCAAGCTGCTCTGTAAGTTGCTGGAATGGTGCTCGGTACTTATCCTTGGAATTTATTAGTTTTTTGTTTTATATATAATATATATATATATATATGTGTGTGTGTGTGTGTGTGTGTGTGTGTGTGTGTGTGTGTGTGTGTGTGTGTGACAAATTAGTAGTGGCGAGAAACAAGTGCAGGTCACACACACACACACACACACACACACACACACACACACACACACACACACACACACACACACACACACACACACACACACACACACGCACACAGAGAGAGAGAGAGAGATAGACAGACTGACAGACAGAGAGAGAGAGTGCGATAGAGAGAGCGAGAGAGAGGGACAGAGAGAGAAAGAGGGAGGGGAGGAGAGAGAATGCCAATGATTTATACAGGCCATCGCCCCTCACGAAGAGGGTAACTGAAATCAGCAGAAACTACAAAGAAAGGGGAAAGAATCCACACTGAGTACAAGGGAAAAGCAGAGAGAAATGAATAGATAAATGCACATTGTTATGAGATTGAAATTGGACCTCAGAGCTCTTTGCAACAAAAAAAACAGTAACAAATGTTATTCATCAGTATGTCACGTAAATGAGAACAAGAAAATTTTACATTGACATGTCTCTCGATAATGTTTGGCTGGGAAAGATTTCTCTCTAAGTTCACTTAGTGCTGAGCAGCAAAGAGCGAACTTTAATCTGAAGAACTAAGTTTCATATCTTTATTAATGCACTTTTAGACACATCTTACCCAAATCTTGTCATAGTACACCGAAGATTGAGAGTCAGAGTCGTGTTTTGTCTTGTAAGTCTGTTTGCCTGTATTGTCAGGCGGAACTAGCGGAATTAATAACCTTTGTTTTCAAAATTTGCTTCAATTTCTGCCTTCAGTCACCCTGCTTTGAAACAAAAACAAAGTATGTTCATTTTGCACGCAACAGCAGTGATGAGACATAAGTGCTATATACATCAAACAAACATTATTGTAAGCACTAATTATATGAGAATGTGCATATTAGCACTCGACTCCAAGTGTCTTTGAACCCCCTCGGTTGAACCTTACGGTCGAGGCTTGCGCGTCCAGT
>JAFLJL010016460.1:0-20516 GCA_018398815.1 Conus ventricosus
GACAATAGTACCGCTGAGACATCGGGAATTCAGCGATCACGCCATAGTGCTGGTTAAAAATAGGATCCCATTAAATAAATGACGACCACATCCGAGTATAAGACGACAGCGAGCGGGTAAAATAGTCGCTGGAGAAAAAAAAAAGGTGATTTATCGATGGCGGTTTTGTTTGTTTGTCTTTGTTTATTTTCAAGGTGATTTATTGACTGGTGGTTTTTGTTTATTTGTTTTTGTTTAGTTTCAGGTGATTTATCGACTTTTTTTTTTTTTTTTTTTTGTAAGTTGCCAGCTGGAGTAAAGATCGATACTTGCACTTTGGAATAAGTTTCTTTGAAAAAGATGTGAAGATTTTAATCGTCAATTAAATTAGTCTAAATCCCTCCCCGAACACACTTTGATTCCTTCCTGTTTGCTGCAGTTCATTACATGCATTTGTTTTCATTTTTGTGCGTTTCATCTCCCTTTCTCTCTCTCTCTCTCTCTCTCTCTCTCTCTCTCTCTCTTCTCTCTCTCTCTTCTCTCTCTCTCTCTCTCTCTCTCTCTCTCTCTCTCTTCTCTCTCTCTCTCTCATCAAAACTGGTCTTTAAAAAAATTATTCATCGATTGATCATATGTTTACATTGTTGTCTATAAACCAAAACACTTTTCTATTTATTGGAAATTGTACTGTTTTTGTGAAAAAAAAATCGTTTGATTCATTAAACTAAAAACATTCTTTGGCGTCTTGTAAAAAAAAAAAAACATGGAATAAAGGCAAGTTATAGAAATGTACAACAACGTTAACATATTAGGGTAAGATGTGAATCTAACTTAACCGTTTATATTAAATGTCCATATGGTGTAAAACAGGGCGATGTATGTTCCCCAGCTGTGTTTTCTCTCTTCATAACTAAACTTGCTTTGGAACTTATTGGAAATGGTAAGCATGGGGCTTTATTCAAAGTAAATTATTGATTGTTTTTTTTTTCTTTTACTTGCTGATGACTTGGTATTATTAGCGAAAACAATAATTGGACTTCAGACAACAGTTTGCGACGAGCTGTACATTGTCTTGATCTGAAAGCACACTTGATCAAACCAAATATCGTAACCTTCAAAAAAAGTAGTTGTTTAGCGACATGATAAAGATGGACGTACAATAACATGGAAACGCCTGTTGTGTATGCGTGTGAATAGTCAGGTATACTGTTTTCTACCAAACTCAGTTTTATTCAGCATGTAATGACCTCGCATATTGCGTTGGGCATCCTGAGGAAATTTCGTGTTTTGAATAACAACAGCTTGGATTATTTTTTTCAAGATTATATAATTCTCAGGTTCAGCCCATGCTCCAATACAGTGCAAGACTTTGGCGGCCGGATGATTCAGCACCGCTCTGTGTTATGGCACATTCGTTTTCTTTAAAGTTTTTAGGATTTGAAATGTAGATATTCAGTAAGCTTCTACGTAGAGAAACTGATAGACCTCTGATTTACAGAAAGTCTGCGATACGTTGTGTCTGTCGCTTACTGAAATTAACGACAATGAATGATTCCAGATTACCACAGAAAGCTTACAAAATGGGCTTTGCTGTAGATTTATTAGGCAAAAGGAACTAGGTGTCAGATGTTCGTTGCAAGTTGTGTCAATTTGCTTTTGGTTATGTCTGGACAAACCAGGGAGTTCAAATTGGCAAGCAGTTTTGTATGAGTTCAAAGTCAGATTGATTTCACGTGTATAGAAAGCCTGGGATTTCCATGTTCAAAACAGCGAGAAATGTGTGTCTGTAGGACAGTTTGACCCATAAATGATGTCAAAACAAACATGAAAGTGAATGTAGACACAAACATTTGAAATTTACTGATGACAAGGTTTAGATGACGGTGGTCGTGTTTCAGAAATTGCTGTGCATCATCACAGCTACAAGAAACATATGAAATGGGTTTAATTTGCCGTCTCTTGCCAAAAATCAACTGAAGATAAAGTCGCATTTTGTTTTTTATTGCCCTCTATTAAGAGATTTAACAACACGTTATATATTATGAAGATATCATTATAAAAATGCTTTTGGCATCCCGAAATTTAAAGGATTAAAAAAAAAGCATCACTTTATTCATGCAAAGCATTTCAGTTGTGTTCAGTAATGACATCCTGATGAAGATGCTCTCTGTGATTTGCAATTTTGTTGTAATTAAACCATGTGCACTGCATTGTATATATTGCATATTCCTCCCTTCATCAATAAAATGGTCTTAAAGAATAAAATATCATTACTCTCTCTCTGTCTCTCTCTCTCTCTCTCTCTCTCTCTCTCTCTCTCTCTCTCTCTCTCTCTCTCTCTCTCTCATCAAAGTCCTACAAATCATTGCTACGGGACCAGATTACAATTAGACAGGCGTGATTTGCGACTTTTACCCGTTGATTTATTTCTCTCCAAATCATGCCATCCTAAAACCAGCTGAAGAGCGCGATAGATAATCAAGCAATATGTGAGATAACACGAATCATGCGAAGCCTACTTACCCTCCTAGCCCCTTTTCCCTTCTCCGCCCACGTCCCCCCACCCCCACCCCCCCTCTCCAAACACGCACTGTGCATGGTCACCCACACAGACAAACGCATGCTTGCTTGTGTACACACACACACACACACACACACACACACACACACACACACACACACGCACACACGTACACACACACACACACACCACACACACACACACACGCGCGCGCACACACACACGCACACACACGCACACACGCACACACGCACACATACATACACACACACACACACGCACACACATACATACACACACACACACACGCGGGCGCGCGGGCACGCACGCACGCACACACATAAACACTCGCAAACTTGCACATATGCAGACGCAAACGCAAAGACACATGCGCACGCGCAGGCACACACACACACACACACACACACACCACACACACACACACACACACACACACACACACACACGCACGCACGCACACACACACAACACACACACACACACACACACACACACACACACACACACACACACACACACACATTAGCGTACAATCACACAAGTGCACTCTCTCTCTTTCTCTGTATCTCTCTCTCTCTCTCTCTCTCTCTCTCTCTCTCTCTCTCTCTCTCTCTCTCTCTCTCTCTCTCTCTCTCTCTCTCTCTCTCTCTCCTCAAATTCGCACGCACACACACACACACACACACACACACACACGCGCGCGCGCGCGCACGCACGCACACGCACACACACACACACACACACACACACAACACACACCACACACACACACGGAGACAGAGACACAGAGAGAGAGACACAGAGAGGGACACAGAGAAAAAAAGAGAGAGAGACACACAGAGAGAGAGAGAGAGAAAGAAGAGAGAGAGAGAGAGAAGAGAGAGACAGAGACAGAGAGAGACAGAGAGAGAGAGAGAGAGAGAGAGAGAGAGAGACAGAGAGAGAGAGAGAGAAAGACAGAGAGAGAGAGAGAGACAGAGAGACAGACAGAGAGAGAGAGAGAAAGACAGAGAGAGAGAGGGAGAGACAGATACAGAGAGACAGAGAGAGAGAGACAGAGAGAGAGAGAGAGAGAGAGAGAGAGAGAGGAGAGAGAGAGAGAGAGAGAGAGAGAGAGAGAGCAGCGAAGGAATGATGCTGCAGGGACACGCCTAGCCGTAATTCCCACAACAGGGCCTGTTTGTGTCTGTCTGTCTGATGTCACCTCCCAGACCACCTGATGTCACCTCCCAGACATTCCTGATGTCACCTCTCTGACCACCTGATGTCACCTCCAAGACCACCTGATGTCACCTCCCAGACACCTGATGTCACTTCCCAGACAACCTGATGTCACCTCCCAGACCACCTGATGTCACCTCCCAGACCATTTGATGTCACTCCCAGACCACCTGATGTCACCTCCCAGACCACCTGATGTCACCTCCCAGACCACCTGATGTCACCTCCCAGACCACCTAATGTCACCTCCTCTGACCACCTGATGTCACCTCCCAGACCACCTGATGTCACCTCCCAGACCACCTGATGTCACCTCCAGACCATCTGATGTCACCTCCAGACCATCTCTCTGACCACCTGATATCACCTCCCAGACCATTTGATGTCACCTCCCAGACTACCTGATGTCACCTCCCAGACCACTTGATGTCACCTCCCAGACCACCTCATGTCACCTCCCAGACCACCTAATGTCACCTCTCTGACCACCTGATATCACCTCCCAGACCACCTGATGTCACCTCCCAGACCACCTGATGTCACCTTCCAGACCACGTGATGTCACCTCCCAGACCACCTGATGTCACCTGTCTGACCACCTGATATCACCTCCCAGACCACCTGATGTCACCTGTCTGACCACCTGATATCACTCCAAGACCACCTGATGTCACCTCCCAGACCACCTGATGTCACCTACCAGACCACCTGATGTCACCTCCCAGACCACCTGATGTCACCTCCCAGACCATCTGATGTCACCTGATGTCACCTCCCAGACCAACCTGATGTCACCTGCCAGACCACCTGATGTCACCTCCAAGACCACCTGATGTCACCTCCCAGACCATCTGATGTCACCTCCCAGACCATCTGATGTCACCTCTCTGACCACCTGATATCACCTCCCAGACCATCTGATGTCACCACCCCGACCATGTAATGTCACCACCCAGACCACCTGATGTCACCTTCTAGACCACCTGATGTCACCTCCCAGACCACCTGATGTCATCTCCCAGATCATGTAATGTCACCACCCAGACCACCTGATGTCACCTCCCAGACCACCTGATGTCATCTCCAGACCATGTAATGTCACCACCCAGACCACCTGATGTCACCTGCCAGACCACCTCATGTCACCTCCCAGACCACCTCATGTCACCTCCCAGACCACCTGATGTCACCTCCCAGACCACTTGATGTCACCTCTCTGACCACCTGATGTAACCTCCCAGACCACGTGATGTCACCTCCCAGACCCCCTGATGTCATCTCCCAGACCATGTAATGTCACCACCCAGACAACCTGATGTCACCTCCCAGACCACCTGATGTCACCTCCCAGACCACCTGACGTCATCTCCCAGACCATGTAATGTCACCTGACAGACCACCTCATGTCACCTCCCAGACCACCTGATGTCACCTTCCAGACCACCTGATGTCACCTCCCAGACCACCTCATGTCACTTCCCAGACCACCTGATGTCACCTCCCAGACCACCTCATGTCACTTCCCAGACCACTCATGTCACCTCCCAGACTACCTGATGTCATCTCCCAGACCATGTAATGTCACCCTCCAGACAACATCATGTCACCTCCCAGACCACCTCATGTCACCTCCCAAACCACCTGATGTCACCTCCCAGACCACCTGATGTCACTCCCAGACTAACTTATGTCACCTCCCAGACCACCTGAAGTCACCTCCAGACCACCTTATGTCACCTCCCAGACTACGTAAGAAGAAAAAGAAACACCCGAAGGTGCTGGGGAGGACCCAGAGAAGCACTGTCTTCACCTGCCTTTAGAGCAGTCCTGTACCACCCTTGGAGGCCTGCGCTGTTGTCTGGTCGTCACCGTGGGCAGAGAAAGAGACAGACAGACAGGAACAGGGAGGCATCCAACTGACAGACAGACACCTCCCAGACTACGTAATGTCACATCCCAGACCACCTGATGTCACCTCCAAGACCACCTCAAGTCACCTCCCAGACCACCTCAAGTCACCTCCCAGACCACGTAATGTCACCTCCCAGACCACGTAAAGTCACCTCCCAGACCACGTAATGTCACCTCCCAGACCACGTAATGTCACCTCCCAGATCACGTATGTCACCTCCCAGACCATGTAATGTCACCTCCAAGATCACCTGATGTCACCACCCACACCACTGATGTCACCTCCCAGACCATGTAATGTCACCTCCCAGACCACCTGATGTCATCACCCAGACCACCTGATGTCACCTCTCTGACACTGATGTCACCTCTCCCAGACCATCTGATGTCACCTCCAAGACCACCTGATGTCACTTCCCAGACCTCCTGATGTCACCTCTCTGACCACCTGATGTCACCTCCCAGACCACCTGATGTCGCCTCCCAGACCTCCTGATGTCACCTCTCTGACCACCTGATGTCACCTCCCAGACCACCTGATGTCACCTCCAGACCACCTGATGTCACCTCCCAGACACCTGATGTCACCACCCAGACCACCTGATGTCACCTCTCTGACCACCTGATGTCACCTCCCAGACCACCTGATGTCACCTCCCAGACCACGTAATGTCACCTCCCAGACCACCTGATGTCACCTCCCTGACACTGCCTAGTCGAGCTTGATGGTATAAAGACACTGCCAGACAGCCTGGTGGTAGCTAAAGACACTGCCCAGACAGCCTGGTGGTAGCTAAAGACACTGCCCAGACAGCCTGGTGGTAGATAAAGACACTGCCAAGACAGCCTGATGGTAGCTAAAGACACTGCCCAGACAGCCTGATGGTATAAAGACACTGCCAGACAGGGTGATGGTATAAAGACACTGCCCAGACAGCCTGATTGTAGCTAAAGACACTGCTCAGACAGCCTGATGGTAGCTAAAGACACTGCCCAGACAGCCCAGACAGCCCAGACAGCCTGGTGGTATAAAGACACTGCCCAGACAGCCTGATGGTATAAAGACACTGCCCAGACAGCCTGGTGGTATAAAAACACTGCCCAGACAGCCTGATGGTATAAAGACACTGCCCAGTCAGCCTGATGGTATACAGACACTGCCCAGACAGCCTGGTGGTAGCTAAAGACACTGCTCAGACAGCCTGGTGGTAGCTAAAGACACTGCCCAGACAGCCTGGTGGTAGCTAAAGACACTGCCCAGACAGCCTGGTGGTAGCTAAAGACACTGCCCAGACAGCCTGGTGGTAGCTAAAGACACTGCCCAGACAGCCTGATTGTATAAAGACACTGCCCAGACAGCCTGGTGGTAGCTAAAGACACTGCCCAGACAGCCTGGTGGTAGCTAAAGACACTGCCCAGACAGCCTGATGGTATAAAGACACTGCCCAGACAGCCTGGTGGTAGCTAAAGACACTGCCCAGACAGCCTGGTGGTAGCTTAAGACACTGCCAAGACAGCCTGATGGTCTAAAGACACTGCCCAGACAGCCTGGTGGTAGCTAAAGACACTGCCCAGACAGCCTGGTGGTAGCTAAAGACACTGCCCAGACAGCCTGATGGTATAAAGACACTGCCCAGACAGCCTGATGGTATAAAGACACTGCCCAGACAGCCTGGTGGTAGCTAAAGACACTGCTCAGACAGCCTGGTGGTAGCTAAAGACACTGCCCAGACAGCCTGGTGGTATAAAGACACTGCCCAGACAGCCTGATTGTATAAAGACACTGCCCAGACAGCCTGGTGGTAGCTAAAGACACTGTCCAGACAGCCTGGTGGTAGCTAAAGACACTGCCCAGACAGCCTGATTGTATAAAGACACTGCCCAGACAGCCTGCTAGTAGCTAACGACACTGCCCAGACAACCTGGTAGTATAAAGACACTGCCCAGACAGCCTGATGGTATAAAACACTGCTCAGACAGCCTGATAGTATAAAGACACTGCTCAGACAGTCTGATAGTATAAAAACACTGCCCAGACAGCCTGGTGGTAGCTAAAGACACTGCCCAGACAGCCTGGTTGTATAAAGACACTGCTCAGACAGCCGGGTGGTATAAAGACACTGCCCAGACAGCCTTGTTGTATAAAGACACTGCTGAGACAGCCTGATGGTAGCTAAACACACTGCCCAGACAGCCTGGTAGTATAAGGACACTGCCCAGACAGCCTGATGGTATAAAACACTGCTCAGACAGCCTGATAGTATAAAGACACTGCTCAGACAGCCTGATAGATATAAAAACACTGCCCAGACAGCCTGGTGGTAGCTAACGGACACTGCCCAGACAGCCTGGGGGTATAAAGACACTGCTCAGACAGCCTGATGGATATAAACACTGCCCAGACAGCCTGATAGAATAAAGACACTGCTCAGACAGCCTGGTGGTATAAAGACACTGTCCAGACAGCCTGGTGGGAGATAAACACAGTGCCCAGACAGCCTGATGGTAGCTAAAGACGCTGCCCAGACAGCCTGATAGTACAAAGACACTGCCCAGACAGCATGATGGTATAATGACATTGCCCAGACAGCCTGATGGTAGCTAAAGACACTGCCCAGACAGCCTGATGGTACCTAAAGACACTGCCCAGACAGCCTGATGGTAGCTAAAGGCACTGCCCAGACAGCCTGGTGGTATAAAGACACTGCCCAGACAGCCTGGGTGGTAGCTAAACACAGTGCCCAGACAGCCTGATGGTATCAAGACAATGCCCAGACAGCTGGTGGTAGCTAAACACAGTGCCAGACAGCCTGATGGTATAAAGCCACTGCCCAGACAGCCTGGTGGTAGCTAAAGACAGTGCCTAGACAGCATGGTAGTATAAGGACACTGCCCAGACAGCCTGGTGATAGCTAAAGACACTGCCCAGACAGCCTGGTGGTAGCTAAAGACACTGCCCAGACAGCCTGGTGGTAGCTAAAGACATGCCCAGACAGCCTGGTGGTAGCTAAAGACACTGCCCAGACAGCCTTATGGTATAAAGACTCTGCCCAGACAGCCTGACGGTATAAAGACACTGCCCAGACAGCCTGGTGGTAGCTAAAGGACACTGCCCAGACAGCCTGGTGGTAGCTAAAAACACTGCCCAGAAAGCTGGTGGTAGCTAAACACACTGCCCAGACAGCTGATGGTAGCTAAAGACACTGCCCAGACAGCCTGATGGTATAAAGACACTGCCCAGACAGCCTGTTGGTTGCTAAAAACACTGCCCAGACAGCCTGGTGGTATACAGACACTGCCCAGAAAGCCTGATGGTAGCTAAAGACACTGCACAGACAGCCTGATGGTAGCTAAAGACACTGCACAGACAGCCTGATGGTATAAAGACACTGCGCAGACAGCCTGATGGTATAAAGACACTGCTCAGAGAGCCTGGTGGTAGCTAAAGACACTGCCCAGACAGCCTGGTGGTATAAAGACACTGCCCAGACAGCCTGGTGGTATAAAGACACTGCCCAGACAGCCTGGTGGTATAACGACACTGCCCAGACAGCCTGATGGTATAAAGACACTGCCCAGACAGCCTGATTGTATAACGACACTCCCCAGACAGCCTGGTGGTATAACGACACTGCCCAGACAACCTGGTGGTATAAAGACACTGCCCAGACAGCCTGATGGTATAAAGACACTGCCCAGACAGCCTGATGGTATAAAGACACTGCCCAGACAGCCTGATGGTATAAAGACACTGCCCAGACAGCCTGATTGTATACATACACTGCCCAGACAGCCTGATTGTATAAAGACACTGCCCAGACAGCCTGATTGTATAAAGACACTGCCCAGACAGCCTGATGGTATAAAGACATTGCCCAGACAGCCTGGTGGTATAAAGACACTGCCCAGACAGCCTGGTGGTAGCTTAAGACACTGCGCAGACAGCCTGATGGTATAAAGACACTGCCCAGACAGCCTGATAGTATAAAGACACTGCCCAGACAGCCTGATGGTATAAAGACACTGCCCAGACAGCCTGGTGGTATAAGGACACTGCCCAGACAGCCTGGGGGTAGCTAAAGAAACTGCGCAGACAGCCTGATGGTATAAGACACTGCCCAGACAGCCTGATAGTATACAGACACTGCCCAGACAGCCTGATGGTATAAGGACACTGCCCAGACAGCCTGGTGGTATAAAGACACTGTCCAGACAGCCTGGTGGCAGCTAAAGACACTGCCCAGACAGCCTGGTGGTAGCTAAAGACACTGCCCAGACAGCCTGGTGGTAGCTAAAGACACTGCCCAGACAGCCTGGTGGTATAAAGACACTGACCAGACAGCCTGGTGGCAGCTAAACACACTGCCCAGACAGCCTGGTGGTATAAAGACACTACACAGACAGCCTGGTGGTAGCTAAAGGCACTGCCCAGACAGCTGATGGTATAAAGACACTGCCCAGACAGCCTGGTGGTATAAAGACACTGCTCAGACAGCCTGGTGGTAGCTAAAGGCACTGCCCAAACAGCTGATGGTATAAAGGCACTGCCCAGACAGCCTGATGGTATAAAGACACTGCCCAGACAGCCTGGTGGTATAAAGACACTGCCCAGGACAGCCTGATGGTATAAAGACACTGCCCAGACAGCCTGGTGGTAGCTAAAGACACTGCCCAGACAGCCTGATGGTAGCTAAAGACACTGCCCAGACAGCCTGATGGTATAAAGACACTGCCCAGACAGCTGGTGGTAAAACGACACTGCCCAGACAGCCTGGTGGTAGCTAAAGACACTCCTCAGACAGCCTGATGGTATAAAGACACTGCCCAGACAGCCTGATGGTATAACGGCACTGCCCAGACAGCTGGTGGTATAAAGACACTGCCAGACAGCCTGATGGTATAAAGACACTGCCCAGACAGCCTGATGGTATAAAGACACTGCCCAGACAGCCTGGTGGTATAAAGACACTGCCCAGACAGCCTGATGGTATAAAGACACTGCCCAGACAGCTGATGGTATAAAGACACCGCCCAGACAGCCTGGTGGTAGCTAAAGACACTGCCCAGGCAGCCTGGTGGTAGCTAAAGACACTGCTCAGACAGCCTGATGTTATAAAGACACTGCCCAGACAGCCTGATGGTATAAAGACACTGCCCAGACAGCCTGATGGTAGCTAAAGACACTGCCCAGACAGCCTGATGGTAGCTAAAGACACTGCCCAGACAGCCTGGTGGTAGCTAAAGACACTGCTCAGACAGCCTGATGTTATAAAGACACTGCCCAGACAGCCTGATGGTATAAAGACACTGCCCAGACAGCCTGATGGTAGCTAAAGACACTGCCCAGACAGCCTGATGGTAGCTAAAGACACTGCCCAGACAGCCTGATGGTAGCTAAAGACGCTGTCCAGACAGCCTGATGGTATAAAGACACTGCCCAGACAGCCTGATGGTATAAAGACGCTGCCCAGACAGCCTGATGGTATAAAGACACTGCCCAGACAGCCTGATGGTATAAAGACACTGCCCAGACAGCCTGGTGGTAGCTAAAGACACTGCCCAGACAGCCTGGTGGTAGCTAAAGCACTGCTCAGACAGCCTGATGGTATAAAGACACTGCCCAGACAGCCTGATGGTATAATGACACTGCCCAGACAGCCTGGTGGTAGCTAAAGACACTGCCCGGACAGCCTGGTGGTAGCTAAAGACACTGTCCAGACAGCCTGGTGGTAGCTAAAGACACTGTCCAGACAGCCTGATGGTATAAAGACACTGCCCAGACAGCCTGCTGGTAGCTAAAGACACTGCCCAGACAGCCTGATGGTAGCTAAAGACACTGCCCAGACAGCCTGATGGTAGCTAAAGACACTGCCCAGACAGCCTGATGGTAGCTAAAGGCACTGCCCAGACAGCCTGGTGGTAGCTAAACACAGTGCCCAGACAGCCTGTTGGTATAAAGACAATGCCCAGACAGCCTGGTGGTAGCTAAACACAGTGCCCAGACAGCCTGATGGTATAAAGCCACTGCCCAGACAGCCTGGTGGTAGCTAAAGACAGTGCCCAGACACATGGTAGTATAAAGACACTGCCAGACAGCCTGGTGATAGCTACAGACAGTGCCCAGACAGCCTGGTTATAGCTAAAGACACTGCCCAGACATCCTGATGGTAGCTAAAGACACTGCCCAGACAGCCTGGTGGTAGCTACAGACAGTGGCCAGACAGCCTGGTGGTAGCTGAAAACACTGCCAGACAGCCTGATGGTAGCTAAAGACACTGCCCAGACAGCCTGATGGTAGCTAAAGACACTGCCCAGACAGCCTGATGGTAGCTAAAGGCACTGCCCAGACAGCCTTGTGGTATAAAGACACTGCCCAGACAGCCTGGTGGTAGCTAAACACAGTGCCCAGACAGCCTGTTGGTATAAAGACAATGCCCAGACAGCCTGGTGGTAGCTAAACACAGTGCCCAGACAGCCTGATGGTATAAAGCCACTGCCCAGACAGCCTGGTGGTAGCTAAAGACAGTGCCCAGACAACATGGTAGTATAAAGACACTGCCCAGACAGCCTGGTGATAGCTACAGACAGTGCCCAGACAGCCTGGTTATAGCTAAAGACACTGCCCAGACATCCTGATGGTAGCTAAAGACACTGCCCAGACAGCCTGGTGGTAGCTACAGACAGTGGACAGACAGCCTGGTGGTAGCTGAAAACACTGCCCAGACAGCCTGATGGTATAAAGACACTGCCCAGACAGCCTGATGGTATAAAGACACTGCCCAGACAGCTGATGGTATAAAGACACTGCCCAGACAGCCTGGTGGTAGCTAAAGACACTGCCCAGACAGCCTGGTGGTATAAAGACACTGCCCAGACAGCCTGATGGTATAACGCCACTGCCCAGACAGCCTGGTGGTAGCCAAAGACACTGCTCAGACAGCCTGATGGTATAAAGACACTGCCCAGACAGCCTGGTGGTATAAAGACACTGCCCAGACAACCTGGTTGTAGCTAAAGACACTGCCCAGACAGCCTGGTGGTAGCTAAAGCCACTGCCCAGACAGCCTGATGGTATAAAGACACTGCCCAGACAGCCTGGTGGTATAAAGACACTGCCCAGACAGCCTGATGGTATAAAGACACTGCACAGACAGCCTGATGGTATACAGACACTGCCCAGACAGCCTGGTGGTATATAAGACACTGCCCAGACAGCCTGGTGGTAGCTAAACACAGTGCCCAGACAGCCTGGTGGTATAAAGACACTGCCCAGACAGCCTGGTGGTATAAAGACACTGCCCAGACAGCCTGGTGGTATAAAGACACTGCCCAGACAGCCTGATGGTAGCTAAAGACACTGCCCAGACAGCCTGGTGGTAGCTAAAGACACTGCCCAGACAGCCTGATGGTATAAAGACACTGCCCAGACAGCCTGATGGTAGCTAAAGACACTGCCCAGACAGCCTGATGGTATAAACACACTGCCCAGACAGCCTGGTGGTAGCTAAAGACACTGCCAGACAGCCTTATGGTATAAAGACACCGCCCAGACAGCCTGGTGGTAGCTAAAGACACTGCCAGACAGCCTGGTGGTATAAAGACACTGCCCAGACAGTCTCATGGTATAAAGACACTGCCCAGACAGCCTGGTGGTATAAAGGACACTGCCCAGACAGCCTGGTGGTAGCTAAAGACACTGCCCAGACAGCCTGGTGGTAGCTAAAGACACTGCCCAGACAGCCTGATGGTATAAAGACACTGCCCAGACAGTCTGATGGTATAAAGACACTGCCCAGATAGCCTGATGGTAGCTAAAGACACTGCCCAGACAGCCTGATGATATAAAGACACTGCCCAGACAGCCTGATGGTAGCTAAAGACACTGCCCAGACAGCCTGATGGTAGCTAAAGACACTGCCCAGACAGCCTGATGGTATAAAGACACTGCCCAGACAGCCTGATGGTAGCTAAAGACACTGCCCAGACAGCCTGATGGTATAAAGACACTTCCCAGACAGCTTGATGGTAGCTAAAGACACTGCCCAGACAGCCTGGTGGTATAAAGACACTGCCCAGACAGCCTGGTGGTATAAAGACACTGCCCAGACAGCCTGATGGTATAAAGACACTGCCCAGACAGCTGATGGTAGCTAAAGACACTGCCCAGACAGCCTGATGGTATAAAGACACTGCCCAGACAGCCTGGTGGTATAAAGACACTGCCCAGACAGCCTGATGGTATAAAGACACTGCCCAGACAGCCTGATGGTAGCTAAGACACTGCCCAGACAGCCTGGTGGTATAAAGACACTGCCCAGACAGACTGGTAGCTAAAGACACTGCCCAGACAGCCTGATGGTAGCTAAAGACACTGCCCAGACAGCCTGATGGTATATAGCCACTGCCCAGACAGCTGGTGGTAGCTATTGTTTGCCCCTCACCCAAAGTGCACGAGGGCAGATCAAGACAGACGCAGGAAAAGACTCCGCACTCGCTAGTTTCTGCGTATACCTCTCTCTGTCTCGCCCGTCTCTAATATATATATTGCGCGCGCGCACACCACACACACACACACACACACACACACTTTATGCCTTACTGTAGCGTATCTTTTACCTCTGTTGTTGTTGCTGTTGTTTGGTTGTTTTGGGGTTTGTTTGTTTGTTTGTTTGTTTTAAAGGGGGGGGGGGGGGGGTTGCTTTTTTCCTTGTCTTTTTTCTTCTTTTTTTCTTTTTCTACCTTTTTTTCTGTGTGTGGTCTGTTTACTCCCCGTCTCCAACGAAAAAAAACAACGTAAAACACACACACACACACACACACACACACACACACACACACACACACACACACACACACACACACAATGAATCAAAGGATGCGGATAAAAACATATCACGCTTGGGGGACCTCCCAGTTGGCCGAATCTCGTTCAGCTGTCTAGCTCTCTGTCTGTCACGATGTATTGGAAAACGATGGACTGACGCGACGGTTCGCTGTTGCTGTTTCTGCTATCGTGGTTTTATGCGGCCTGTGTTGTGGAATGCAAATCGCTGGAGGGTGGTGGGACAGGAAGGGGGTTCGGAAGACAGACAGACAGACAGACAGACAGAGAGAGAGAGAGAGAGAGAGAGAGAGAGAGAGAGAGAGAGAGAGAGAGAGAATGCGAATGCGAATGCGAATGCGAATATTTATTCAGATTAAGGCCATAGCCCATACTGAAGGGGTGGTACCCGCAATATATACAATATCAATTACTGAAATGAGGAAAATGACAAGAGAAAGCAAGTACATATGCATCATACAATGTTATTAGGAATACACAGTACGTAACCTCTTTTGTGCTTCATAAATGTACATAGCAAGGTTAAAGAGAATGACTTCATTCTTGATGCCAGGAGTAAATTAACTCTGAAAATACAAGGGTCAGAATAAAACTTTGGCTTTATGAATTTTATCCTGAGGTCATGAAAAGCAGGACAGCAAAAAAGGAAATGGATTTCATCTTCCTTGGCCAGGTTACATAAACGACATGTCAGTTCATTATCACTCACAGCACTGTATCTGAAACGGTGACACGCTATATCAGAAACACCAAATCTAAACTTACTTAGCGCACTCTTAATATATCTGTTCATATCCATTTTAATGTATGGCTCTATCACATTAGTTGTTTTAAAGAGTCTGTACTGCGCAAATCTGTCACTGCTATAAATATGATCATGCCAGTCCTGCCATCTGCAGTCAATAATTCTTTGTTTAAAACATTTCAAGAACCCTACAATATTTCAACACCCTGGTTATCCCAAACATAAGCAAAGCCATATGAATTTAAACAGTGTACGAACATTGGTAGCCCATGTCTTCTTGCCATTTGAATCCAAATTTCAATATCTTATAAGCTATAAAAGGTATTTTAATTTCGTCCATTCTTGTTATTTTCAACCAGTATTTAATGCATTTCAAAAACGAATTAACATAAATCGGATATCTTCCCAGATCACCATATACTAAATCATTCGGTGTTCGATTATCTACATTCAAAAATTTTTTCATGGCATACAAATGCACATTTTCAATTACGACGCTTTTCTCAAGTGCCCAAATTTCTGCTCCATTTGTAGGATTGGCTGCACCTGAGAGTCAAACAGCTTTGAGAAAATTGTAAAAGCGCTACAATTCAGTTTATATAAAATGTGAAGTATAACTGTAACTGCTCTCTTTGCTCTGTTTGCAATATCTTGGCATCCAAAAGTGAAACTTAATCTGGTTGTGAATATAGAATCCTAAATACTTATATGCATTGACTACAGCAATATACTGACCGTCATAAATCCACCTCTCATTTCGTGCCAAATAACCACCTTACGAAAGACAATAATATTGGTCTTATTCATATTTACTTTTAATTCTAATCTGGTTGCAGCAGAATACAAGCTTTTCAGCTGCCTTTGAAGTCCAACGACCGTTGTAGACAATAAAACTATATCGTCGGCAAAAAGCAACACAAATAACCCCAAGAAGTCAAAGGTTTACACCATGTTTTCCATTTTGAATAATTTCCAACGCTAATTCATTTATGAACAAAGAAAACAAAACTGGACTACAGACGTCCCCTTGCTTAACTCCTCTGGTACACTTGACAAAATCTGATAAATTTGTTCCGGATCTGATCTTAGCCTTCACCTCACATACATACTCTTTACACAACGATACAGTTTACCCTTAATTCCATTTTTTAATAGAACAGGCCATAGTAATTTCCGTGAAACTGAATCAAAAGCTTTTTCAAAATCCACAAAAGCAACATATAACTTCTGATTATTTACAAATTGTTTTTGAACTGCGGCTAACAAGGTAAACATATGATCAACTGTGGAATAATCTTTCTTGAATCCAGCTTGGTGTTCTCCTGTTACATTATTCTGAGATATCCATTCATGTAATCGCTTATTAACAACGGAACTATAAAGTTTACTGCATATATTGCATAAAGAAATACCTCTATAATTGTCTACATCATTTGCATCACCCTTTTAAACAAGGGCAATATTATGGATTCTTTCCAATCCTCGGGATAAATGCCGGTGTCAAACAGAAAGTTAAACAGTTACATAAAAAGTTTACGACAAACTCGCCAGAATTCTTGAAAAACTCTCCAATAATACCATCAGGTCCAGCACTTTTACCATTTTTCAATTTTCTAATCGCTAGTAATATTTCTTCTCTGGAAATGGTCTTTCATATGTATTGTCTTCACAATGTATTGCCTCATTGATCACTGTGGACTCTTGCTCACCTTTCTAACACATTTTTAAAATGTAAGAACCAGTCTTGTACTGAAATGCTATTTTACAGGTTGTGTTTTCTTTCTTGATATCTTGTGTATAGTATTCCAGAATAATTGCTGATTCTTAGCTGAAGACATAAGATCACTCAGCAAAGAATCATTGTATTCTTTCTCTTTTCTTTTATTTAAATTTTTGTACTCCCTTCTTGCTATACAAAACTCTGTTCTATCATCTTTATCCAATGTTTTCAAAAAAAAACTCTGAATAGTTTACGTAGTTTACTTTTGGCTACCCTGCATTCATGATCAAACCAACCCTGTTCGAAATTCTTGTTTACTTGTTTAGTTTTCCTCATACTTTCAGCTTGTTCTTTGACAGTTGTATTAAATAAACACAACGCTTGGTTAACGTCTTCACAATAAGGTTTTCAGCAGCTTTCAATTGTTTCTAGAACCCCTAGTGAATTCATGAGATACGTAAACTGTTGACCATATTCTGAATTCCAGCAATACTGAACAATGAACTCACTATTTTGTAAACTAGGAGCACAATTGTTATGTATTTGATCAGTCTGCATTCCAATACACAGCACTAGTGGTAAGTGATCAGAATCATATCTTTCCATTACATTAAGCGTAATCCTTTCATACAATAATTCGAAAAGTTGAACAGATGCTAAAAAAGTAGTCATTTACACTGCTCCCTACATCAGATATGTACGTGAAACGGCCTTCAAGGTCGCCATTACATACTCCATTTAGAATTGTCAGTCCCAATACAGTGCACATGCTAAGTAATTTCTTCACATACAAATTTAATACTTTGTCTTGAGAACATCTTTCATGTTTACTGTTAACCTCCTTGACATAGTTTACGTATAAATCACTTTCGCATACAAATTCTGGAGAAACATTAGAAGTTCTTGCGTTCATGTCTCCACAAAATAGTAATTCTACATCAACAAAAGACATTAAATTATTGACAACACAATTTTCCAACAATTCAATACCATTATCGAAACCACAACCTGGTGTAAAAGGTGCATTTTCCGGAGGGACATACACACATACGAGCAAAACATTCTTACTAAAACCAAAAAAAATCTTTATCAAACATAAATAGCATTGCATACTGAAAGTCACAATCCACTTGTTTAATATATGGCAGAAGACTTTCCGTACCATACAGACCAATCCTCCTGAACACCGACCCTGTTTCGTAAGTCTTACTGCCGGTTTTACAAACAGTTCATGTTCCGGAAAAATGTTCAACTCGAACGATTCAGCAAAGGTTTCAACCAAACAGACAAAATCAAAAGAAGAAATAAACTTAATAAAATCTTTGTCACGTAATTTACGAATTAAACCACAAACATTCCAGTGGAGAAGTGACACATTATTTACGAGTTTATGTACATTTTGACCTGTATGACTTTTCATACTTTTATCACTATATGAGCGAGCATCCTTATGAAGACGACAAATATTTTCCGTATTATTGTATTTATTTACAGAGGAGGCCACAGGTGTGGACGTGTAGTCCATGCAGCCAACACTATTCTGAGTGACGTATCCATGACTAGTCACACACTCACCACCATGCCCACAAGTTTCATTTTCTGTAATACAATTACTATCAATATTCACAGAGTCATCGACACAACCAGTCCCATGCAAAAGTGCAAAACCATCACCCTTCTTTCTTTCACCCGTACTTCCACATACAACACTTTCATTTATTTCATCAGTTTGAATACATTCACCACTGCAGTCTCCCTGCCCTTCCACACACATTCTCTCTAAAACACTCAGATGATCCTGATGTACACCACTGTTTGCTGTAGGTAACATGGCATCATTATGTACAACAGAATACAAATCGTACGAAACATGGTGATCAAAACTTAAATCCATCCTTTTCACAGTTAACACATCATCCGATCGTGTGTCATCTAAATTCAACACATTGCCGTCAACACCGATGTCAGTGACAGACTGCACGGGATTTTCGTCGCTTAAGCCTATCTCCATGAAGGCGGAATCGTTCACTGACCCAGTTAAGTGCCAGCACGTAAAGTCGGAATATGCATCTCGTGCGGTGGCAACTTGAATTTCGCCTCCCTTTGACTTTGGCAAAGGGGCATTTTCCTCTGACTGGGCCGGCCGGAATCCTATCCTAACTCTACCAGGTTGTCACTGACATCTAAACGGAACTTCTTACTGTCAATTACAATGTGGTCATATACCATAGTGACTTTTTTGCCCTGTGACCGAGCGGACTTTAAATGTGGGACGAGCTTCTTTCTTGTCGAGAGAGATAGAGAGAGAGAGAGAGAGAGAGAGAGAAAAAACAGAAGTAGAGGTGTGGGGGAGGGGGGGCAGATAAAAGATAAGAGAAAAGGGCAGACAGATAAAGAAAAAGCTCGCGCTCTCGTGTATGTGTATGTATGCGTGTGTGTGTGTGTGGGGGGGGGGGGGGTTGCATGCGCGTGCGCGAGCGTGAGAGAGAGAGAGAGAGGAGAGAGAGAGAGAGAGAGAGAGAGAGAGAATGAGTATACGTGTGCATGGGTGTGGGCAGCGTCCGTGCATATGTGAGAGAGAGAGAGAGAGAGAGACAGAGACAGAGACAGAGACAGAGACAGAGACAGAGAGATTGTTTATTCAGTTATTCAGAAGAGACTTTGGCCATTTCTGAAAGCGTGTGTGAAGATTAAGATAGAAAGATGCTAACAAACACAAATGGCATGAAATAAATTCTGCACCCCCCCCCCCCCACCCCCCCCCCCCCCCCCCCCCATCCCCAGATCAATATCAAATAAGACTAGGCTGCTTTAAATGCTACACAAATACACGAATAACAGTTTCACTTGCAGCATGGACAAAGAACGGACAAAATCAGAAGAGACATCACTGCAAAAAAGACAGTAGAGAACAGGGAAAGGGGCATTCTGGGCCACTTCCGCCCTCACCCAGTTTCGGGCGAAAGTAACCCAGAATGCCCCTTTCCCTGTTCTCTGACAAGTAAGACTTCAATAACTAAAAAATAACGATTATCTACAAACAAACGTACTGCGTAGGGTTATCCGTTTTCAATACTAATTTACTAAACTTTTTAGATTTCAGTTTTTGCTTAATCCTGTGTTTTTCCTGGTCGTTTTCAATAACATCATTTTCATGCAAACATTCTTCAAATGAGTCTTTGTCTTTCATGTGAAATAAAACTACAGTCTTTAACTGTTCTCTAAAGTCTTTTAAAACCGAGTTATATTTCTGGCATAAAATCCACACACTTATCCCAGCATGCCTTTCCCCTGAAAGCTAGTTTCGACAAGTGTTTCTCTTTTTAACTATGTCTCTTTCTGCCGAACAGTCATCTATAATAAATAGTGTTTGCGTTCCTTCAAACAGTCTATAAAACTGTTCTAAACACTCACTCAGTTTATGCTAGGATTAACTAAATATATGTCATCATTCCCATATAAACCTTCTATTAGATATGCTTTGTTCCTTTAAGTGTTGGACAAACCACAATATGATTTAAATTTAACGATAAACTGTTGTAAAGGTCGAGGAAAA
>JAFLJL010016460.1:21516-26516 GCA_018398815.1 Conus ventricosus
ACCCAGTGTCTTAGCTATCACCAGCTGTCTGGGACTGTCGCCTATCCAGCGTCTTGGCAGGTTTATCTCCAGGTGTCTGGCTCTGTCTTTAGCACCCAGCGTCTGGCAGTGGCTTTATACCTCAGGCTGCTGGGCATGTCTTAGCTACCACCAGCGCTGGGCTTGTTTATCATCAGGCTGTTGGCTGTGTTAGTGCACAGCTGTCGGCAGTGTATATCACAGCTGTCTGGCAGTGCCTTTAGCTACCATCAGCTGCTGGGCTCTTTAGCAACATACGTCGGAATGTCATTATACCATCATGCTGTGGCAGTGTCTTTATCCATAGGCATCTGGAGCGCACTCACACTGTCGGCATGTCTTTAAACCTCAGGTTTGGGCACTGTAGTAGTGCCACCAGCTGTCTGGCGGTCTTTATCCACAGGTGTCTGGGCACGCTTTGCTACCCAGCTGTCTGGCAGTCTTTACTACCATCAGCTGTCGGCGTGTTTTTAGCTACCACTCTGTCTGGACAGTGCTTTATACCATTAGGCTGTCTGGGCAGTGTCTTTAGCTACCATCAGGCTGTCTGGACAGTGTCTTTAGCTATCACCAGGCTGTCTGGGCACTGTCTGCAGCTATCACCAGGCTGTCTTGGCAGTGTCTTTATACTACCAGGGTGTCTGGGCTCTGTCTTTAGCTACCACCAGGCTGTCTGGGCAGTGGCTTTATACCATCAGGCTGTCTGGGCACTGTCTTTAGCTACCACCAGGCTGTCTGGGCATTGTCTTTATAACCATCAGGCTGTCTGGGCACTGTGTTTAGCTGCCACCAGGCTGTCTGGGCAGTGTCATTATACCATCATGCTGTCTGGCAGTGCCTTTAGCTACCATCAGGCTGTCTGGGCAGTGTCTTTAGCAACCATCAGGCTGTCTGGGCAATGTCATTATACCATCATGCTGTCTGGGCAGTGTCTTTATACCATCAGGCTGTCTGGGCAGCGTCTTTAGCTACCATCAGGCTGTCTGGGCAGTGTCTTTTTACCACCAGGCTGTCTGAGCAGTGTCTTTATACTATCAGGCTGTCTGGGCAGTGTTTTTATACCATCAGGCTGTCTGAGCAGTGTCTTTATACCCCCAGGCTGTCTGGGCAGTGTCTTTAGCTACCACCAGGCTGTCTGGGCAGTGTTTTTATACTATCAGGCTGTCTGAGCAGTGTGTTTATACTATCAGGCTGTCTGAGCCGTGTTTTATACCATCAGGCTGTCTGGGCAGTGTCTTTATACTACCAGGCTGTCTGGGCAGTGTGTTTAGGTACCATCAGGCTGTCTGGGCAGTGGTCTTTAGCTACCACCAGGCTGTCTGGGCATTGTCTTTATACCACCAGGCTGTCTGAGCAGTGTCTTTATACTATCAGGCTGTCTGGGCAGTGTTTTTATACCATCAGGCTGTCTGAGCAGTGTCTTTATACCCCCAGGCTGTCTGGGCAGTGTCTTTAGCTACCACCAGCTGTCTGGGCAGTGTTTTTATAATATCAGGCTGTCTGAGCAGTGTCTTTATACTATCAGGCTGTCTGAGCAGTGTTTTATACCATCAGGCTGTCTGGGTAGTGTCTTTATACTACCAGGTTGTCTGGGCAGTGTGTTTAGCTACCACCAGGCTGTCTGGGCAGTGTCTTTAGCTACCACCAAGCTGTCTGGGCAGTATCTTTATACCACCAGGCTGTCTGGCAGTGTCTTTATACCATCAGGCTGTCTTGGCAGTGTCTTTAGCTACCACCAGGCTGTCTGGGCAGTGTCTTTAGCTACCACCAGGCTGTCTGGGCAGTGTCTTTAGCTACCACAAGGCTGTCTGGGCGTGTGTTTATACCATCAGGCTGTCTGGGCAGTGTCAGGGAGGTGACATCAGGTGGTCTGGGATGTGACATCAGGTGGTCTGGGAGGTGACATCAGGTGGTCTGGGAGGTGACATCAAATGGTCTGGAGGTGACATCAGGTGGTCTGAGAGGTGACATCAGATGGTCTGGGAGGGGACATCAGATGGTCTGGGAGGTGATATCAGGTGGTCTGGGAGGTGACATCAGGTGGTCAGAGAGGTGACATCAGGTGGTCTGGCAGGTGACATCAGTGGTCTGGGAGGTGACATCAGATGGTCTGGGAGGTGATATCAGGTGGTCAGACAGGTGACATCAGGTGGTCTGGGAGGTGACATCAGGTGGTCTGGGAGGTGACATCAGGTGGTCTGGGAGGTGACATCAGGTGGCCTGGAGGTGATATCAGGTGGTCAGAGAGGTGACATGAGGTGGTCTGGGAGGTGACATTACGTGGTCTGGGAGGTGACATCAGGTGGTCTGGGAGGTGACATCAAATGGTCTGGGAGGTGACATCAGGTGGTCAGAGAGATGAAATCAGATGGTCTGGGAGGGGACATCAGATGGTCTGGGAGGTGATATCAGGAGATTTGGGAGGTGATGAAATCAGTTGGTCTGGGAGGTGACATCAGGTGGTCAGAGAGTTGACATCAGGTGATCAGAGAGGTGACATTAGGTGGTCAGAGAGGTGACATCAGGTGGTCTGGGAGGTGATATCAGGTGGTCTGGAGGTGACATCAGGTGGTCTTGGAGGTGACATCAAATGGTCTGGGAGGTGACATCAGGTGGTCAGAGAGGTGACATCAGATGGTCCTGGGAGGGACATCGGATGGTCTGGGAGGTGAAATCAGGTGGTCTGGGAGGTGACATCAGCTGGTCTGGGAGGTGACATCAGGTGTCAGAGTGGTGACATCAGGTGGTCTGGGAGGTGACATCAGGTGGTCTGGGATGTGACATCAGGTGGTCTGGAAGGTGATATCAGGTGGTCTGGGAGGTGACATCAGGTGGTCTGGGAGGTGACATCAGGTGGTCAGAGAGGTGACATCAGGTGATCAAGAGGTGACATTAGGTGGTCAGAGAGGTGACATCAGGTGGCCTGGGAGGTTAAATCAGGTGGTCTGGGAGGTGACATCAGGTTGTCTGGGAGGTGACATAAGGTGGTCTGGGAGGTAACATTAAATGGTATGGAGGTGACATCAGATGGTCTGGGAGGTGACATCAGGTGGTCTGGGAGGTGACATCAGGTGGCTGGGAGTGACATCAGGTGGTCTGGGAGGTGACATCAGATGGTTTGGGAGGTGACAGCAGGTGGTCAGAGAGGTGACATCAGGTGGTCTGGGAGGTGACATTAGGTGGTCTGGAGGTGACATCAGTGGTCTGGGAGGTGACATCAGTGGTAAGAAGAGGTGACATCAGGAGGTCTGGGAGGTGACACCAGATGGTCTGGGAGGTGACATCAGGTGGTCTGGGAGGTGACATCAGGTGGTCTGGGAGAGGTGACATCAGGTGGTCTGGGAGGGACATCAAATGGTCTGGGAGGTGACATCAGGTGGTCTGGGAGGTGACAGCAGGTGGTCTGGGAGGTGACATTACATGGTCTGGGAGGTGACATTACATGGTCTGGGAGGTGACATCAGTGGTCTGGGAGGTGACATCAGGTGGTCTGGGAGGTGACATTACATGATCTGGGAGGTGACATTACAATGTCATGGTCTGGGAGGTGACATCAGGTGGTCTGGGAGATGACATCAGGGGGTCTGGGAGGTGACATCAGGTGGTCTGGCAGGTGACATTACATGGTCTGGGAGGTGACATCAGGTAGTCTGGGAGGTGACATAAGTTAGTCTGGGAGGTGACATCAGGTGGTCCGGGAGGTGACATCAGGTGGTCTGGAAGGTGACATTAGGTGGTCTGGGAGGTGACATCAGTGGTCTGGAGTTGACATCAGGTGGTTTGGCAGGTGACATAACATGGTCTGGGAGATGACATCAGGTGGTCTGGGAGGTGACATCAGGTGTCTGGGAGGTGACATCAGGTGGTCTGGCAGGTGACATTACATGGTCTGGAGGTGACATCAGGTAGTCTGGGAGGTGACATGAGGTGGTCTGGGAGATGACATCAGGTGGTCTTGGTGGTGACATCAGGTGGTCTGAGAGATGACATCAGGTGGTCTGGGAGGTGACATCATGTGGTCTGGGAGGTGACATGAGGTGGTCTGGGAGGTGGCATCAGGTGTCAGAGAGGTGACATCAGGTGATCAGAAAGGTGACATTAGGTGGTCAGAGAGGTGACATCAGGTGGTCTGGGAGGTGACATCAGGTGGTCTGGGAGGTGACATCAGGTGTCAGAGAGGTGATATCAGGTGGTCTGGGAGGTGACATCAGGTGGTCTGGGAGGTGACAACAGGTGGTCAGAGAGGTGACATCAGGTGGTCTGGGAGGTGACATCAGGTGGTCTGGGAGGTGACATCAGGTGGTCTGGGAGGTGACATCAGGTGGTCTGGGAGGTGACGTCAGGTGGTCAGAGAGGTGACATCAGGTGATCAGAGAGGTGACATTAGGTGGTCAGAGAGGTGACATCAGGTGGCCTGGGAGTTGAAATCAGGTGGTCTGGGAGGTGACATCAGGTGGTCTGGAGGTGACATAAGGTGGTCAGAGAGGTGACATAAGGTGGTCAGATGGGTGACATCAGGTGGTCTGGGTGGTGACATCAGGTGGTCTGGGAGGTGACATCAGGGGTCAGAGAGGTGACATTAGGTGGTCTGTGAGGTGACATTAGGTGGTCTGTGAGGTGACATCAGTGGTCTGGGAGGTGACATCAGGTGGTCTGGGAGGTGACATCAGGTGGTCTGGGAGAGGTGACATCAGTGGTCAGAGAGGTGACATCAGGTGGTCTGGGAGGGGACATCAAATGGTCTGGGAGGTGACATCAGTGGTCTGGGAGGTGACAGCAGGTGGTCTGGGAGGTGACATTACATGTCTGGGAGGTGACATTACATGGTCTGGGAGGTGACATCAGGTGGTCTGGCAGGTGACATCAGGTGGTCTGGAGGTGACATTACATGATCTGGGAGTGACATTACAATGTCATGTCTGGGAGGTGACATCAGGTGCTCTGGGAGGTGACATCAGGGGTCTGGGAGGTGACATTACGTG
>JAFLJL010016461.1:6981-27461 GCA_018398815.1 Conus ventricosus
AAAAAAAGCCACTTGTATTAGGAATCAATAGTAGCTAGAGATAGATGCGAGTTAAATTACCACGTTAAAGTTCAGACGAATAAGGGTAGACTTGATTGAGATTTACAAGCTAATTTAAGGGACTTAACAGTACAAATTTAACACATTTTTTCAACTAACCACTAATCAAATTACAAAAAATTTCTGAATACAAATCCAAATTAAATATTGTCGCACTAATTTAGAAAATTTTCATTTAGTAACAGAGTGGCACCGTATTGGAACAAACTACCTGCGCACATTAAAAAAGCAAAAGATTTAATACTTTTAAAAACCTTCTGGATACTAACGCGAGTTAAATATGTTAAAATCTCAATTTGATTGATAAAAAATAAAGTAATAGAATAGATTAAAATATATCCTGACATATGCATGCATTAAGCAACCAATGTTTATGAAATAAGATAATTGGGGGACACAAAAGCGTGAGCTATCAAAGCCCAGTTGAACTGAACTGAACTGAACTGAACGGGTTGGTTTACATTTACTCAACAGAAAACCCTTCAAAAGGTTATTTTTTCGCCATTGATCTTGATTTAATCATTTAAAGTAAACCCAACAAATGTTGTGCATTCATAAAACGTGAGCAAAACATCCACTAGAGATCCAGTCTTGACGAATTTCACTTCATTCAGTAGCACTCACTGCAGTCCTAAATCTAAAATCACGTGATCTGTTTGAAGTGATTGCTTCGACACCTTAATAAAAGTTTTTTAGTGCATTCTCAATAAATTATAATGAAAATATTAACAGTTACAGCAGTTTCTAATATACTGCAATATCTTCATATGTTCTATTGTGCTTACCTTCCGCATTCGCCGTTTCACAATTCTGTCAACGCCATGCAACTCAGTCTCCGCCATGTTTGAACTTGCGAAGTGATGTCCCTTGGGAAAAACCGCGCGACTTGTCGAAATTACGCAAAAATGAGATTTTAAATCCGTGACAGTCATTTTGGTTTGAAATACAGACTAGCACAATGCTAGTTTTCATGTGCATCTTTTCATTTGTGTCATTTTGCTAACTGCCAGTTCTCACTCACTTTTCACCACGTCACATGTCATATAAGGAATAACGTGAATCGTTACTTAATTCACGGAAAACACACATTTATGCCCAAAATTTGAACACCATCAAAAATATGACTGCACAGTTTTAAGCCTTGGTTAGTGGTAGCATTTCAAATAGGTGTATGTCTATATGGTGTTTTGCAAATCGCTCGTTTTCAAGATTGTAAAGTAAACAGACAGAGGGGTGTCATGGAGACATTAACGCTACCTAAGAGCCCGATTTTCCAAAATTTCAGGTCCAAACTGTAAACCATGTTGAATTATAAAATTTTTCTTCCATGACAAAAAAATTCAGTTAAAAGTATAAACATATATGGCATCTCAAAAATCAATCGTTTATTAAAAGTTTTACACCTATGAACCATTGCAATTTTCACAATGGACTCGGCAACTTAAGACACTGTTTTAACACAAAGACAAAAAAAAACTTTCACCATCTACATTTAATCTTTGCTGTCCTATGTTTTAAAGGGGCATATTAAACTTTTTATAACGTAGGCATTTTAAATATTTTATATCAAATACAGTATGAAAGTTTTTTTTAAGTCGCCATTTGAGCTATTGCCACCGAATTTTACAACATATCCCCAAAACGCTGTGAAACAAAAACAGGGCCATATTTCTTAAATCCCTTTTGCTTGCATCTACTTTTTTATCCCGAAGCACGTTCTAGCACAATTTTGGGCAAAATCGGAGAAAAAATGAATGAAATATACCACTTGAATCAAGAACAAAATCTGTTACAAAGTGAACTAAAAATGCATTTCAGAGACACCACAACTTACCCACTTTATGGGCACCACCAAAAATCTTGAAAGTGTGACTTAAAATTAAATAAAAAATAAGTTTTTTGGTTATTTACTTTAAAGTTTTCACCACCTAACCCTTTTATCATATACAGCCTATCAAACCCCAAAATCAAAGATTTGATTATAGGTAGCCAAATTTGGATGCCCTTCAGATGTCCACTTGTTGATATTTTTGTTTAATAATAAAGATTGCGTACCATCTGGAAAGCTGTTTGAGGGAAGTTTCTATTTTTTATTTGTAGGCTTTTTGTTTTTCTCGGTGGCAGTGACCATTTTTTTAGGTAGCTTAGGGCACACCACGGGATTGTGGTGTGTGTGGTGTGGTGTGTGGTGTGTGTGTGTTGTGTTTTTATTCTTTTCTTTTTGCTCGCTATTCTTGCACTTCGTCTCCCTTCTCCGTCACGGTAAATTTTGGTGTACACACACACACAACACATTATATTATATAGACTGACCATTCTGAACCTACGACAAAACTGCAGACTGGCCATTCTTGCTCTTTTTCTCGAACAACACATTCGTACGTCCAGAACAGAGCCATGACGATGTTAATGATCCAAAATGGCCATGTTACATAGATCGTTCGACTTTTATTTCTTTCGCTGGATTGTCGCCCACGAGCCACAGCTAAACTGTCGGAATTTGATTCTAAAAAGCCAAAATACATACGGTTTTCCATGCTTTCCCACCACTTAGCTGAATCACGTGATCTTGTAGTCCAATCATGGACTTCGATAGGCCTAGTTTATTTTGATGACTCTTGATCTTCTTCTTCTTCCTAAAATACTGGTTCACTCAAAAACGAGTAGGTCACCAGCGCGCATGTTAAAAAGTAAAAAAAATAACATAAAATAGTGCGACTCAGACTGTTGGCCCCTGGAGCAAATTTGGCAACAAGGGGTCGCACTCGATATTCAAGAAGTTAAAAGCAATGGCCAAATTCAGGCCCAGTTAACAGTAAAATATCTGGGGAAGTAAAAAATAGAAAAACATCAATATGCAGATCTCAAAACTGTTGTATCAATTTGTTTTTTAAAAGAGATTGCATTTGTGGCAATCTTGATGGCACCCGGCAGTGAGTTCCACAGCCGTACAGAACTGGGATAAAAAGAATGTAAGTGGCTGTCAATATTTGATGCAGGTATGGTATAACACTGACCGCCACTCCTGGTGCTACTTTTATTCAATACTAGTTGTTCCATTGGAATATCAATTACTTTAGCTCTGCCTTTGAAAAAGGTGTTAAGTTTAATAAAAGCTCTTCTCTCTTCTAAGGGTTTCCATTCTAATTTCCTCATGTTCTTCCTAGTATTCCCCTTTTCTCTGATGTGGTTCCCTGTTACGAACCGTGCTGCTCTCTTCTGAATCTTTTCAAGGTTATCAATGTCCTTTAGATGGTAAGGATCCCAAACTGAGCAACCATATTCATTGATGGTTTTCATTAGAGGAGAGTTCTCAAGCGGAAGGGTTAATCGATTCAGAACATTCTACACATCAAGGAAATATACGTTTCTAGCTTCGATTGTGGCGGATAAGAAAGAAAGTCCTTTTTCGTGATGCGCTGCTCAGAGTTGCAATGCGTACAGGAGAAAACCAGTGCGTCACGATAAATATTGATACGTTTTGTAACGTACTGGCCTGAATTCCAGTGCGTCAGATGGGGGTTTTATGTGTCGGACACACACGCACACACACACACACACACACCACACAGGAGCGCGCACGCACGCACGCACCCCCCCCCCCCCCCCAATCACCCCCCCCCCCCACCCACCCACCCCACACACACACACACAGGGGGAGCACCGAGCCTGGGATGGAGGGGGGGGGGGGAGTATCGAGCCTTGGGTGCGGGGGGGGGGGGGGGGGGGGAGGGGAGGGGGGGGGGTCTACCGATACGAGAAGTTTGGATGGTACGCAAACTTCCCAGCTTTTTTACATTTTTTGCCCTCTGCAAAACCCCGCCACGGTACACAAACTTTCCCAAAGGCCCCCGGTACATTTTTGCTCTGCTAACCTCCCCCCCGGTTTAAAATTTTTTCCAGCCAAACGTCAGTTGTTTTTGGGTTTTTAAATTTTTTTGTTGCCCTTTTCCTTTAAAACCCGAACACAAAAAAAAAAAGAAAAAAGTTTTCTATTGATCTATTTCTTTATTTTTTTGTTAAAAAACCCCGGGGGAAAAGAGGGGGAATATGGCCTAAGGATGAAACCGCCGAGCTGACGCGGTTGAGATCCGGGGGAAATTTTGGTGATGCCTTGAGCAGGGTGGGACAAAAACCCCCCTCAATCATTTGAATGAACCCTCGGTAAAAAAGGCCCGGGGTGCAGGCCCCAACCCCAAAAACCCGTGAATGGGGGATTCAAAAATTTTATCTAAAACAAAGAGAAGATTCAGGATTAAAATTTTCGAAAAAACCCAAAAACAAAAAAACAAAAAACAAAAAAAAAAATTCGCCTTTGATTTTCATGAAAACGGGTGGAAAGGGAAATATGGCGTCAGAAGCAAACCCCACCCCGTTTCCCGGGAAAGGGGATCCGCAATGAGGTTTCAGGTTTTTAAAGCCGATTCAGGATTGCTAAATCGTCATCCTTCGGGGAAGTTCGGGTGAAATCCAAAAAGTGTTCAAGCCCGAAAGTCGGGGTGGCCTGTTTTTCATCTTTATCTTTCATCTCATTAGTTTATCGCCATTTTCCCTTTTCGGATCTTTGTAAACACCCACTTTTTTAATTTTTTAAACATAAAGGGGCATTTTTTTTCAGGGAAAGTTTAACAGTATTTTCCCTTTTTGTCATCATAAATTTTTAACCGTCGATATCCACACGCGTTGTTTATTTCTCAAAAACCTGTGTTCTGGGTTTCCCTCCTGAGATTGGGGGAAATCTTTGGAAAGATCTCTGGTCGTATTTCATTTTTTATTTCCCGTCGTCTCCTCAATTTCCGGGGGGTATTTCTGTATTCTGGCCGAACTGTGCTTTGTGTTTTGTTTATTCTGTATTTTTTCGTCGGCCCTTTCAGGTTTCCCATGTTGTGGATAACTGCTTTACGGGGTGGGGGATTTTCAAAGGTTTATTGCTCAGTAGATTTTTCCCCTTTGCCCCTGCGCTCTTTGAGGAGGCCTAAGTACCCAGGCGTGATTTAAGTAGAAGATTTTAAAAACGGGCCGCTTTCACTTTTTGGTGTGAATGGGAAATTAATTTTAAAGGGGGAAGCCGTATTTAAAAAGGGGGGGGGGGCCACCCCTTTTTTTTTTGGGGGACCCGTGCGGAGTGGGGAAAGGGCGTTTTCGTGTTTTTTCTCAAAAAAATGTAGGGTTATAGCTGATTTTTTTTTAGTTTGAAACCAACTTCTTATGGCTACTTTTTCAGCGCTTTGGGCCCCGTACCAATTGAAAAAAGGTGTGTATAAAAAAAGCAGTATTTAAAAAGTAGCAGCAGTTTTGCCTACAAATCATGGCAGCTATGTGTTTTATGGCCCACTGTATTTTGCAAATAAAGGCGCTTTGTTTTTTATGTTCCACGGGATTTTGTTGGGTGTTTTGTAGCCGTGTGTTTGTTAAACAGATCCCCCGACCCCCTAAAACATTCTCTCCGGGGGGGACCAATGAAAAAGAAAAAAGAAAAGAAAAAAAGAAGAAAAAAGGGAAAAAAATGTTCAATGAAATGCGTTTTTTGTTTTTTGCCCCAAATTTACTGAAGTCCAAAAAATTTTTTTAAAAAAAATTCCAACCATTTTAGTCTTCTTGAAAAAATTTCAGCCATTACTTTTCCTCCGTAAATATTGTCGGGGAAACCTAAAGTTTATTTTTCCCCATAAACTCTTCCTCCGCAAATGTTTTTCGGGGGACAAAAATTTAGTTTTTTTTTCAATGTTTATTTTTTACTCCCAAAGGATTTTACTCCTGACGAAAAATTGTAATTTTCCAAAAAAAATTTTCACCTTAGAACCCCTGAATTCCCTGAAAATTTAAACCAAACCCCAAGGGCGTTTTTTTTTAACCCCTTTCCCCTCAAACTGATAGAATGGGGGCCCCTTGATCCCGTCAAGGATTTTCAGTGCGCCCCCCCCAGCGCTAAGTGCCCTACCCTTTTTTGCGCCGATTTTGAGAAGATAATTATGTGGTTCCCTCGTTGTTCGTTTTCGTTTCCTAAATGTTTTTTGTTGCCTGAAGTAAATCCAAAGAGGTCGAAACGCGTTTTTTTTGTCATGTAAAACTGTTTGGAAATTTTGTTTCGGGACAATTTAAAAACACGTCTCTTTTTTCTTAATAATTTTTTTTGGGGGCTTGGGCTTGTCCCCTAATTGCTTTGTTTTAACCCAAAAACTTTAAACCGATTGTTTTTTGGACTAATGTTTTTTTCCCTTTTAGGCCATGCGCTTTTTCCAAATAAGCTTATAGTCCATGCTTGGTCTTTGATGCTTGTTTTCCTTGCTTTGTCCAAGGGTGCTTACAGCCGTGCTCGTTCGTTCGTCCAATAAACCCAAACCCCTTGCCCCCGTAGACCTGCCCCTGTCCAAATTTAAAGCTTGAATTCATACCTTTGCCACTTTTTATGGTAAGTGGTTTTTACAAGAAACAATTTGTGCCCGCTTTTCATTTCAAAAAGCTGAGGGGAAAATTTGTTTTTTCCTTAACAATAAAAAAAATAATGTTGTTCTCTTAAAGTTTTTAAAGAGAGAGAGAGAGGAGAGGGGGAGAGAGAGAAGAGAGAGGTTAGGGGTGTCCCCCCACGCGACTATTTCCCGTAAAAAATGAAATTTAAAAAAGCCCCTACCCCCCCTCATAAGGGAGGGGGGGGGGGGGGGGGGGGGGGGGGGGGGTTGAAAAGGGTTTGTGCGTGGGCCCCCGTGCCCCTTTTTTCTGTAATTTTTTAGGGGGATGTTTATGCGTGATATTTTCACCAGGGGTTTTGTTTTGATAAGGGTTTATCTGTTTTTTACCAAATTTTTAGTCGAAGGCTTTTGGGACAATGATACATTTTACTGACAGTTCCGTCGAAAAAAGTTTTTGGGGTTTTTTTTCGGGTTCGTCCCCTCCTTGAAAAATCCATGAAACTCCTTTAATTGTGGGAGCAAATTTTTAAGGCCTTGAAAACCTTTTAAAAAAAAATTGGGTTTTGTCGACCAAACCTTGGGAAAAATAAAAAACAACCTCGGGGTCCCCCCCCCAAAAATTTTTTTTTTTTTTTTTAATTGGGGAAAAGAAATGGCCCGTTTTTGGGTTTTTTTTTGGGGTTTTTAGGTTGATTAAAAACATTTTTAAAACAAAATTTTTACAACATCGCGCGATCCCGGTTAAAACGCGGGAATTTAAACCCCAAAGGGGGATAAAAGGGCCCTCGTCAATTTTCATGCAACATTTGCCTTGCATAAGAAAAATCTTCTTTTAAACCCTTTTGAAAAGTCCTTGACTTTTGTTTTTTGGGGGTTTAGGAAAACCCCGTTTTAAAACATGCAGCTTTTTAAAATTTGTTGAATAATGCTTGTAAACCACGGTTCTATCAATTTGGGGTTTGCGGTAATCTTTTTTTTTAAATTTTTTAAATTTAAAATTGCTGGTAGTTTGTGTCTTGGCACGATTACTTTCCAAGCCACAATCATGTATCTCTATAAATAAATTAGTTCAGGGGATACATTGGGTATGGCTCGAAGAAATAAAATAAACTCTGATAGAATTTTCCCCTCACCTGCCCCAAAAGAAAAAAAACCCTTTAAAAGACCCGACAGACAGGGCAGACGGGAAAGATTTTTGAAACAAAAATGCTTGGTGCCCTGTGTTTTGGGTTTACTGATTTCTTTTTGGGTTTTACTTTAGCAATATGCTTGCAATCATGTTTGGGGGCATTAACCCTTGCCCTCAATGTTTTTGTTATTAACGCTTGTTGCAAAAACATGTTTGTCCCTCAACGTTTTTTTCATGGGGCTTTGTGTAATGAGACTTGTTAAAACGTACAATTGTGAAAAAAATGCTTATGATCAAGTGTTTTGGGCCGGGTAATGTTGTACTCCCGTGTTTTTTGTAAAAACCCCTTTCTTTTTTAATCAAGTTTTGTGCTTTAAAAAAACCTTTGTAACCATCTGTTTATTTCCCTAAAAGCCCTTTAGATATCTCTTTTGCCCCCTATTGCAGTGTTCTACGCAATGACCGGAAACCTAATTTTGCTCTAAAGCAATGACCCCTGATTTGGGAAGTGTTTTTGCGCAATTTAAATTGGGGGTCATCTCTTTTCCCCATTGGGTGTTCGTTTCCCCCGGCGGGTGTAAAGACGAAAAAGTTTTCTTGCACACAGGCCACTTTTTTTCTTTCCCATTCTTTTCTTTTAAAAAATGAAAAAAGCTTTCCTTTGGTTTCATTTTCCCTTCATGTTCCCCCACATTGAAACATATTCGTTTAGTTGTTGGGGGGCTTTAGAGAGAGAGGAAAAGAGAGGGGGAGGGGAGGGGGGAAGAGGTTAAAGGGCACCGACAAAACCACAAGGGGATCCCAAAAGTTCATGCATAATAAGTGGTTTTTGGGGGACGGGCCCGTCCCTCAACATGCACATCAAGCCAAAAATTACACTTCCCGACTAGTCCCCCAACAGGAACATCAAGCCAAAAGTTTTCACTTCTTCCAAAAAATGAAGTAACGGCCCCTTTTTTCCCTGCAGTGCTTGCCCCGGGGCATCCGGGTTTTTGGGGCCAAATTGCTGGTTTTAAAATTAAAATTCTCTTGTCTTTAAATAGTGAAGAAAAATTATTCGATTGGATTTTTTTCTTTACAATTGCCTTTATAGATGAAATATTTTTTCTGAAGTAATATGAAATCAAAGCAATTTAACACTTTTAAAATTTTTTGAATGCCCAACAGATAAATTTAAAGAATCCGCATACTGACATTTTCTCTTTATTGTTGCCTGAAGTGTTTTTTTTTTTCCTTCCCTTTTTGATTTTAAATTGTGATGGATTCCACTGTATACGTAGATGTTGCATGTAGCGAATGTTCGAGTTTTAACTGCTGCCAAGCCATATAGCACTTGTTTCTTCTGTGTTTAATATCAAACTTGATTTTCCCCCAAACCTATCAACTGTTATTAGTCACCTTCGAGCATGATTTCTGCATCGTCCGCATATTGTGACATTTTGCGTTCTGTATTGTTAATGTGGATCCCTTTTATAATTCTTTTATCTCTCAAAATAATAGCAAGGATTTCCACGCACAAAATGAAATATGCAGGGCAAAAACTGGGTCACCCTGCCTGCGCCAACGACCTGTCCTTTTACAAGAACGGTTGACTTAATATTATCGTAAAAAGTAGTTATCCATTTACGTATATCTGGTCCAAATCTGAATGCTACAAGCATTTCATTCATGAATCCCCAGTCAAGTGAATCGAAGGCTTACACTTACACACACACACACGCACACGCACACGCACCCCCCCACCCCACCCACACCCCACCCCACCCACACCCCCCATCCCCCACACACACATACGCGCGCGCGCGCGCTGCGCACACACACACACACACACACACACACACACACACACACACACACACACCCACACACACACACACACTCTAACACACACCACACACACACACACACACACACACACACACACACACACACACACACACACACACACACACCCTCTGGGCAGCTGGCAAGGTGGCTTAGGCAACTCGACACGCCAAAAAGGGGGCCTCGAGGGGAGAGGGGGCCGGGCAAGCTGGCCAGGTGGCTTACGCAGCTCGACACGCCAACAGGGGGGCCTCGAGGGGAGAGGGGGCCTGGGCAGCTGGCAAGGTGGCTTAGGCAACTCGACACGCCAAAAAGGGGGGCCTCGAGGGGAGAGGGGGCCGGGCAAGCTGGCCAGGTGGCTTACGCAGCTCGACACGCCAACAGGGGGGACCTCGAGGGGAGAGGGGGCCTGGGGAGCTGGCAAGGTGGATTAGGCAACTCGACACGCCAAAAAGGGGGGCCTCGAGGGAGAGGGGGCCGGGCAGCTGGCCAGGTGGCTTACGCAGCTCACCGCCAACAGGGGGGCCTCGAGGGAGAGGGGGCCGGGCCTGGCAGGTGGCCTAGGCAACTCGAACACGCCAAAAAGGGGCCTCGAGGGGAGGGGGCCGGCCAGCTGGCCAGGTGGCTTACGCAGCTCGACACGCCAACAGGGGGCCTCGAGGGGAGAGGGGCCTGGGCAGCTGGCAAGGTGGCCTAGGCAACTCGACAGGCCAAAAAGGGGGCCTCGAGGGAAGGGGCCGGCAAGCTGGCCAGGTGGCTTACGCAGCCGACACGCCCAACAGGGGCCTCGGAGGGGAGAGGGGCCTGGGGACTGCAAGGGAGGCCGACGACCAGGCCAAAGCAGGGGGCCGACCTCGAGGGAGAGGGGGGCCCGCAGTGGCAGCAACCACCCACTAGGCCAGGGGGGCCCGGCCCAGGGGTACGCCACCCAAAGGGGCCTCAGGGAGGGGCCGCCAGGGGAGGCCTGCGACCAAGCCTCAGGGCGGTGGCCGGCAACTCGACACGCCAAAAGGGGCCTCGGGGAGAGGGGGCCGGGCCAGCTGGCCAGGGCTTAGGCACCAAGCCACAGGGGGCCCGGGGAAGCCCGGGGAGGGGCCTGCAGCTGGCAAGGGCCTAGGCAACTCGACACGCAAAAGGGGGCCTCGAGGGAGAGGGGCCGGGCAGCTGGCCAGGGGCTTACGCAGCCGAAAGACCGGAGGCACGGGGGAAGGGGCCTGGCACGCAAGGTGGCCTAGGCAACTCGCACGCCAAAAGGGGGGCACTCGAGGGAGAGGGGGCCCGGGAGCTGGCCGGGGTGCCAGGGCTCGACAACGCCAACAGGGGGCCTCGAGGGAGAGGGCCTGGCAGCTGGCAAGGTGGCTAGGCAACTCGAACCGCAAAAAGGGGGCCTCGGAGGGAGAGGGGCCGGGCAGCTGGCCAGGTGGCTTACGCACTCGACACGCCAACAGGGGGGCCTCGAGGAGGGGGGGCCTGGCAGCTGGCAAGGTGGCTAGCAACTCGAACAACGCCAAAAGGGGGCCCGAGGGGAGGTGCCGGCAGCTGCAGTCTTACGCAGCTCGACCGCCAACAGGGGGGCCCGAGGGAGGGGCTGGCAGCGGCAAGTGGCTAGCAACTCGACAGCCAAAAGGGGGCCTCAGGGAGGGCGGCAGGCAGCCAGGTGGCTTCGCCTCGAAGCACAGGGGCCTGGGGAAGGGGCTGGGCACTGGCAGTGGCTAGGCAACCGAACCCAAAAGGGGGGCCGCAGGGAAAGGGCCGGCAACTGGCCAGGGGACGCAGCTCGACAGCCAACAGGGGGGGGCCCGGGGAAGGGGGGCCCCACTGAAATTTAAAACAACCCAAAAACCCCGGGGGGAAACCCCAAAAAGGGGGCCCCGAGGGGGAAAGGGGGGGGGGCCGGGAGGCCCCGGCCCCAAAAAGGGCCCCAAACCGCAGCTTCACCCCCGGCCCCAAAAGGGGGCCTCAGGGGGGGGAAGGGGGGCCTCGACACTCACCAGCCCCCCCGAGGGAGAGAGGCATACAGAAGACCGCTTGGCCAGCAGGGGGCTCAGCCACTCGACACTCACAGCCTCCCCCGAAGGGGAGAGAGCACAGAGAACCGCTGGCCAGGCAGGGGGGCTCAGGCCACTCGACACTCACAGCCCTCCCGAGGGAGAAGCACAGAGACCCTGGCCAGCAGGGGGCTCAGGCCACCTCGACACGCACCAGCCCTCCCCGAAGGGAGAGGAGCACAAGAACACCGCTGGCCAGGCAGGGGGCGCGTATCAGGCCACTCGACACTCACAGCCCTCCCCAGGAGAGAGGCACGAGAACCGCTGCCAGGCAGGGGGGCTCAGCCACTCGACAACTCACAGCCCTCCCCGAGGGGAGCGAGGCACAGAGACCGCTGCCAGGCAGGGGGGGTCAGGCCACTCCACACTCACAGCCCTCCCCCGAGGGGAGAGAGGCATCAGAGAACCGTGGCCAGGTCAGGGGGCTCAGCCACTCGACACTCACAGGAGAGCCCTCCTCCCGAGGGGAGAGAGGCACAGAGACCGCTGGCCAGGCAGGGGGGCTCCCAGGCACTCGACACTCAACAGCCCTCCCCGAGGGGAAGAGAGGCACAGAGACCGCTGCCAGGCAGGGGGCTCAGGCCACTCGACACTCACAGCCGCTTCCCCAGGAAGAGGCACAGAGACCGCTGGCCAGGCAGGGTGGCTCAGGCCACTCGACACTCACCACAAGCCCTCCCCGAGGGAGAGGCACAGAGACCGCTGGCCAGCAGGGGGCTCAGCCACTCCGACACTCACAGCCCTCCCCGAGGAGAGAGGCACAGAGAACCGCGGGCCAGCAGGGGGGCTCAGGCCACTCGACACTCACACAGCCACTCCCCGAGGGGAGAGGAGGCACAAGAGACACGCCTGGCCAGGCAGGGGGCTCAGGCCACTCGACACTCACAGGCCCTCCCCGAGGGGAGAGAGGCACAGAGAACCGCTGGCTCGGCAGGGGGGCTCAGGCCACTCGACCCTCACAGCCCTCCCCGAGGGGAGAGAGGGCACAGAGACCGCTGGCCAGGCAAGGGGGCTCAGGCCACTCGACACTCACAGCCCTCCCCGAGGGGAGAGAGGCACAGAGCCGCTGCCAGGCAGGGGGGCCAGGCCAACTCGACCCAAAAAACCTCACAGCCCTCGCCCAGGGGAGAGAGGCACAGAGAACCAGCTGGCCAGGCAGGGGGGCTCAGGCCACTCGACACTCACAGCCCCTCCCCGAGGGAGAGAGGCATCCAGAGACCAGCTGGCCAGCCGGGGGCCAGGCCAGCTCGCCACTCACAGCCTCCCCGAGGGAGAGAGAGCACAGAGACCGCTGGCCAGCAGGGGGGCTCAGGCCACACGACCCTCACAAGCCCTCCCCGAGGGGGAGGAGGCACAGAGACTCGCTGGCCAGGCAGGGGGGCTCAGGCCACTCGACACTCACAGCCTCCCCGAGGGGAGAGAGGCAACAGAGACCGCTGGCCAGGCAGGGGGGCTCAGCCACTCGACATCACAGCCCTCCCCAGGGGAGCGGAGGCACAGAGACCGCTGGCCAGGCAGGGGGGGCACAGGCCACTCGACACTCACACCCTCCCCGAGGGAGAGAGGCATCAGAACCGTGGCCGCAGGGGGCTCAGGCCACTCGACACTCCAGCCCTCCCCCAGGGGAGAGAGGCACAGAGACCGCTGGCCAGGCAGGGGCTCAGCCACTCGAGACACTCACAAGCCCTCCCCGAGGGGAGAGAGGCACAGAGACCGCTGGCCAGGCCGGGGGGCTCAGGTCAGGCCACTCGACACTCACAGCCCTCCCCGAGGGGAGAGAGGCACAGAGACCGCTGGCCAAGCAGGGGGCTCAGGCCACTCGACACTCACAGCCCCTCCCCGAGGGGAGAGAGGCACAGAGACCGCGGGCCAGGCAGGGGGGCCAGGCCCACTCGACACTCACAGCCCTCCCCGAGGGAGAGAGGCACAGAAGTCCGCTGGCCAGGCAGGGGGCTCAGGCCACTCGACACTCACAGCCCTCCCCGAGGGGAGAGAGCACAGAGACCGCTGGCCAGCAAGGGGGGCTCAGGCCACTTCGACACTCACACCCTCCCCGAGGGGAGAGGAGGCACAGAGACGCTGCCAGGCAGGGGGGTCTCAGGCCACTCGACACATCACAGCCCTCCCCCGAGGGAGAGAGCACAGAGACGCTGGCCAGGCAGGGGGCTCAGGCCACTCGCAACTCACAGCCCTCCCTCCCCGAGGGAAGAGGCCAGAGGACCGCTGGCCAGGCAGGGGGGCTCAGCCACTCGACCACCACAGCCCTCCCCGGGGGAGAGAGCACAGAGAGACCGCTGCCAGCAGGGGGCCAGGCCACACGACACCACAACCCTCCCCGAGGGAGAGAGGCCAGAGACCGCTGGCCAGGCAGGGGGGCTCAGGCCACTCGACACTCACAGCCCTCCCCGAGGGGAGAGAGGCACAGAGACCGCTTGGCCAGGCAGGGGGCTCAGCCCACTCGACAACTCACAGCCCTCCCCGAGGGGAGAGAGGGACAGAGAAACCGCTGGCCAGGCAGGGGGGCTCAAGGCCACGCGACAACTCCCTCCCCACCCCCACATCCCTCCCCAGGGGAGAGAGGCACTGGACCGCTGGCCAGGCAGGGGGCTCAGGCCCTCGACACTCACAGCCCTCCCCGAGGAGAAGGCACAGAGACCCCGCTGGCCAGCAGGGGGGCTCAGGCCCCACCGACACCACAGCCCTCCCCGAGGGGGAATAGGCACAGAGACCGCTGGCCAGGCAGGGGGGCACAGGCCACTGACACTCACAGCCCTCCCGAGGGAGAAGAGGCAACAGAGACCGGTGCCAGGCAGGGGGGCTCAGGCCACTCGACACGCACCAGCCCTCCCGAGGGGAAGAGGCACAGAGACCGCTGGCCAGGCAGGGGGCTCAGCAGGCCACTCGACACTCACAGCCCTTCCCCAAAGGGGAGAAGGAACAGAGACCGCTGGCCAGGCAGGGGGGCTCAGGCCACTCGACACTCACTAGCCCTCCCCGAGGGGAGAGAGGCACAGAGAACCGCTGCCAGTCCAGGGGGAGGGGGGCCTCAGGCCACTCGACACTCACAGCCCCTCCCCGAGGGGAAGAGGGAGGCACAGAGACCGCTGGCCAGCAGGGGGGCTCAGGGCCACTCGACACTCCAGCCCTCCCCCGCGGGGAGAGAGGCACAAGACCGGGCGGGTCCAGGCAGGGGGCTCAGGCCACCGACACTCACAGCCCTCCCCGATGGGAGAGAGGCACAGAGACCGCCGCCCGAGGCAGTGGGGCTCAGGCCACTCCGACACTCTCACACCCTCCCCGAGGGAGAGAGGCACAGTATGACCGCTGGCCAGGCCGGGGGGCTCAGGCCTCGCGACACTCCACAGCCCTCCCCGAGGGAAGAGGCACAGAGACCGGGCAGGCCAAGGCAGGGGGCTCAGCCCCTCGACACTCACACCCGCCCCGAGGGGAGAGAGGCACAGAGACCGCTGGCCAGGCAGGGGGGCTCAGCACTCGCCACTCACACCCTCCCTCGAGGGGAGAGAGGCAAGAGACCGCTGCCAGGCAGGGGGGCTCAGGCACTCGACACTCACAGCCCTCCCCGTGGGGAAAGAGCACAGAAGACCGCTGGCCAGCAGGGGGGCTCCGGCACTCGACACTCACAGGCCCTCCCCGAGGGGAGGAGGCACAGAGACCGCTGCCGGGCAGGGGGGGCTCAGGCCCACCGAACACTCACCAGCCCTCCCCGAGGGGAGAAGCACGAGACCGCTGGCCAGCAGGGGCTCAGGCCACTCGACACTCACAGCCCTCCCCCGAGGGGAGAGAGGCACAGAGAACCGCTGGCCAGGCAGGGGGGCTCAGAGGCCACTCGACACTCACAGCAGCCCCTCCCCCGAGGAAGAGGCACATGAGACCCTGGCCAGGCAGGGGGGCTCAGGCCACTCGACACTCACAGCTAGCCCCCCCGAGGGAAGAGCACAGAGAACCGCTGGCCAGGCAGGGGGGCTCAGGCCCACCGACACTCACAGAGCCCGTCCCCGAGGAAAGAGCACAGAGACCGCTGGCCCAGGCAGGGGGGCTCAGGGCCACTCGACACTCACACCCTCCCCGAGGGGAGAGAGGCCACAGAACCGCTGGCCAGGCAGGGGGCTCAGGCCACTCGACACTCACAGAAAGCCCTCACCCGAGGAGAAGAGGCACAGAGAACCGGCGGCCCCACAGGGGACTCAGGCCACTCGACACCACAGCCCTCCCCGAGGGGAGAGAGGCACAGAGACCGCTGCCAGGCCAGGGGGCTCAGCCACTCGACAACTCACACCCTCCCCGAGGGAGAGAGGCACAGAGACCGCTGGCCAGGCAGGGCGCTCAGCCACTCGCACTCCCAGCCCGCACCGTGGGGAGAGAGGCACAGAGAAACCCGCTGGCCAGCAGGGGGGCTCAGGCCACTCGACACTCACAAGCCCTCCCCGAGGGGAGAGAGGCACAGAGACCGCCTGGCCAGGCAGGGGGGCTTCAGGCCACTCGACACTCACAGGGCCCGCCCCCGAGGGGCGAGAGGCACAGAGACCGCTGGCCAGGCAGGGGGGCTCAGCCACTCGACACTCACAGCCCTCCCCGAGGGGAGAGAGGCCCATAGACCGCCTGGCCAGGCAGGGGGGCTCCAGGCCACTCGACACTCACAGCCCTCCCCGAGGGAGAGAGGCAACAGAGGACCGCTGGCCAGGCAGGGGGCTCAGGTCCACTCGACACTCACAGCCCTCCCCGAGGGGAGAGAGCACAGAAGACCGCTGGCCAGGCAGGGGGCTCAGGCCACTCGCACTCACAAGCCCTCCCCGAGGGGAAGAGGCACAGCGACCGCTGGCCAGGCAGGGGCGCAGGCCACCGACACTCACAGCCCTCCCCGAGGGGAGAGAGGTCACAGAGACCGCTGGCGCAGGCAGGGGGGGCTCAGGGCCACTCGACTCTCACAGCCCTCTCCCGAGGGAGAGAGTGCACAGAGACCGCTGGCCAGGCAGGGGGCTCAGGCCACTCGACTCTCCACAGCCCTCCCCCGAGGGAAGAGCACAGAGAACCGCTGGCCAGGCAAGGGGGCCAGCCACTCGACACGCACAGCCCTCCCCAGGGGAGAGAGGCACAGAGACCGCTGGCCAGGCAGGGGGGCTCAGGCCACTCGACACTCACGCCCGCCCCGAAGGGAGAGAGGCACCGAGACCGCTGGCCAGTGCGGGGGGCTCAGCCACTCGACACTCACACCCCCCCGAGGGGAGAGAGGCACAGATACCGCTGGCCAGGCAGGGGGGCTCGGCACTCGACACTCAAGCCCTCCCCAGAGGGGAGAGAGGCACAGAGACCGCTGGCCAGGCAGGGGGGGCTTCAGGCCACGCGACACTCACACCCTCCCCGAGGGGAGAGAGGCACAGAGACCGCTGGCAGGCAAGGGGGCTCAGGCCCCGCGAACACTCACAGCCCCTCCCCGAGGGGGAAGGCACAGAGACCTGCCAGGGGCAGGGGGGCTCAGGCCTCTCGACACTCACTGCCCCTCCCCGAGGGAGAGAGGCACAGAGACCGCTGGCCAGGCAGGGGGCTCAAGGCCACGCACACTTCACAAGGCCCTCCCCGAGGGAAGAGGCACAGAGACCGCTGGCCAGGCAGGGGGGCTCAGCCCAATCGACACTCACAGCCCCCCCGAGGGGAGAGAGGCAACAGAGACCCGCTGGCCAGGCAGGTGCTCAGGCCACTCGACACTCACATGCCCTCCCCGAGGGAGAGAGGCACAAGACCGCTGGCCAGGCAGGGGGGCTCAGGCCACTCGACACCTCACAGAGCCCCCCCGAGGGAGAGAGGCAAAGAGAAACCGCTGGCCAGGCTGGGGGCTTCAGGCCACCGACACTCACAGTCCCTCCCCCCCGAGGGGAGAGAGGGCACAGAAAGACCCGATGGCCAGCAGGGGGGCTCAGGCACTCGACACTCACAGCCCCCCCGAGGGAGAGAGGCACAGAGTCCCGCTGCCAGCAGGGGGCTCAGGCCACTCGAACACGCACTAACCCTCCCCGAGGGGAGAAGAGCACAGAGACCCGCTGGCCAGGCAGGGGGCTCAGGCCACTCGACACTCACACCCTCCCCGAGGGAGAGAGCACAGAGACCGCTGCCAGGCAGGGCTCAGGCCAGCGCGCTCACACCCCCTCGAGGGGAGAGGGCACAGGGACCCTGGCCGGCAGGGGCTCAGGCCACTCGACACTCCAACCGCTCGGGGAGAGGGCACAGGACCGCTGGCCGCAGGGGGCTCAGGCAGCACGACACCACACAGCCCTCGGGGGAAGGGGCACAGGACCGCTGCCAGGCAGGGGCTCAGGCCAGCTCGACCTCCAACCCCCAGCCTCAGGAGAGGCCCAAAAGGACCGCGCAGCGGCTCAGCCCTCAGGGAGACGCCCCAGCACCCGAGGCAGAGGGCTCAGGCACCGACAGGGCCCAGCCAGGCCGCACACCACCCTCGAGGGGAGGGGCAGGACACCGCTGCACAGGGCTCAGGCAGGCACGACCCCGCCAGCCGGGGGAGGCACGGACACCCGCCACGCCCGGGGGCAGGGCACTGACCTGCCAGCAGGGCTCAGGAGGCACAGGACCCGCCAGGCCTCGAGGGGAGCCGCATCGACCCTCCACAGCTCAGGCAGGCACACGACCCAGCGAGGGGCAGCCAGCACCCCCGCCACCGAGGGAAGGGCACAGGACCCAGGCCAGCCCTCGAGGCAGAGGCACGACCTCCAGCCAGGCCTCAGGAGGGGCACAGACCAGCCCGGGAAGGGGCACAGACCCTGGCCAGGGCTCCACCCCAGCCCTCAGGAGAGCACACACCCGGCCAGCAGGGCCAGGACCGCTGGCGCAGCACCAGCCCCTCGAGGAGAGGCACAGACCGCGGCCAGGAGGGGCTCGGCCAGCTCGACACCACACCAGCCCACGAGGAGAGGCACGACCCGCCAGGCAGGGGCCACCAGGCCGCCGCCACACAGGCTCAGGGCAGCACCACAGGACCCCGGCCAGAGGGCCAGGGCCGGCCAGCAGCTCAGGCCCTCGAATCACAGACCCCGGCGAGGGGCTCAGGCCGCGACTCACACGGCCCCCAGGGCAAGGCACCGACACCGCTGCCGGAGGGGGCTCAGGCAGCCGCTGCCACCAGCCCTCGAGGCAGGGCACAGGACCGCTCAGGCAGAGGGGCACAGGCCACTCGCAGCCAGCAGGCCACCAGGAGAGGTCACAGCACCTGCGGCAGGGCCACCAGACCCTGCCAGGGCCAGCCCCCTCGACAGGGCCCGAGGCGACGGCACAGGCCGGGTCAGGCCAGCTCACACCCCACCACACCCCCCGAGGAAGGGGCACAGGCCAGCTGGCCAGGCGGCCACCACTCCACCCCAGGCAGAGGCACAGGGCGCTGGCCAGCAGGGGGCAGGCCAGCTCCACCCACCCCTCAGGAGGGCACAGACCCCTGGGCAGAGGGCTCAGGACCGACCTGCCACCACGGCTCAGGGCAGGGACACGACCCCGCTCAGGCAGGGGCTCAGGCACCGACTGCCACCCAGCCTCAGGGAGAGGCTCAGCCACCGCCTCACACGGCCCTCGGCCAGCCGACACACACACGCCCCAGGGGGCTCAGCACGGACCCGCTGCCAGCCAGGGGGAGGGCCAGTGACACCTGCCAGCCAGCCCCAGGCGCACGAGACCCAGCCACCGGGGAGGCACCGACCTCGGCCAGGCAGGGGGCACAGCTCGCAGCCACCAGCTCAGGCAGGGCACAGGACCACTGCCACAGGGGAGGCACAGGACCCTGGCCAGCAGGCCCAGGCCCAGCCGACAGTCAACCAGCCTCGAGGAAGGGGCACAGGACCGCTGCCACAGGCTCGGCAGCCACACTCCACCAGCCCTCGAGGGGCAAGGCGCACCCAGCCCGAGGAGGGGCACAGGCAGGGCTGGCCAGCCCACTCGACACCACACCACCTCGGAAGGGCACAGACCGCTGGCCAGCAGGGGGCTCAGGCCAGCCTCGACACTCACACCACCCTCGAGGGGAGAGGGCACAGGGACCCGCTGCCACAGGGCTCAGGCCAGCTCACACTCACACCACCCTCGAGGAGAGGGCACAGGACCGGGGCCAGGCAGGGGGCTCAGGCCAGCTCGACACTCACACCAGCCCCTCGAGGGGAGGGGCACAGGGACCGCTGGCCAGGCAGGGGCTCAGGCCAGCTCGACACTCACACCACCCCTCGAGGGGAGAGGGGCACAGGGACCGCTGGCCGGCAGGGGCGTCGGCCACTCGACACTCACACCACCCTCGAGGAGAGGGGCACAGAGGACCGCGGCCAGGCAGGGGCACAGGGCAGGCACTCACACCCCACGAAGCCCGGGAGGGCAGGCACAGGGGACCGTGCCCGGCAGCGGACCAGGCCCTCGAGCAGACCAGCCCCGGGAGGAAGGGGCACAGGGACCGCGGCCAGGCGGGGCTCACAGCCCCTCAGAAGGCACAGCCCCTGCAGGCAGGGGGCACAGGCCACCGCACCACAGGGGGCTCAGGCCATCGGAAGCACAGGCACCCGGGGACGGCACAGGGCCAGGCCAGGCAGGGCTCACCCAGCCCCCGAAGGCACCGCAGGGACCAGGCACGGCCGGCCAGGCCGGGCTCAGGCCGCCTCGAGAAGGCCAGCCGACGGGAGGGGCCAGGGGCCAGCGCCAGCACACCAGCCCAGCTCGACACCGCACACCTCGGGGAAGGGCGACGGCCAGGCAGGGGCTCAGGCCAGCTCGACCTCACAGCCCGAGGGAGAGGGCACAGGGACCGCTGGCCAGGCAGGGCCAGGCACAGAGCCAGGCTCAGCACTCGACCACACCTCAGAGGCACAGGCCGCAGGCAGGCTCCGCGACCGTAGGAGAGGGCACAGGGCACAGGCACCGCTGGCCCAGGGCAGGGGGCGAGCCAGCCACCCAGCACGCAGCCACCGCCCACACCAGCCCGAGGGAGAGGGCACAGGGACCCGGGCGAGG
>JAFLJL010016461.1:34598-45438 GCA_018398815.1 Conus ventricosus
ACCTCTCTCTACCCTATGTCCATTGAGAGGACAGAGGCGAAGATGCGGAAATAGAAGGATGATGTCCCTCTCCCTACAGGCCGACTGCAGAAATGGAAAGTACTGACTGTACTCTCGATGATACGATAAAGAACCGAGACTGAGCAGGCGCTCCCCAAGACATCTTCCGCACGAGTGAAGAAGAGCAAACCTCCCTCAGCAATGGCGGCCAACATGCATGCTGCGTCACAGAGTGACAATACTTCAAACTAAAAAAACGAAGGCACGTGCGACAGGAAAAAGAACAGGCGAGAGGCCGATAGACAGAAGTTCGAGAAAAGTACCGGCCACCCGTGAACTTGCAGGATGAATACACGGGCGGTGGAATTAAGAGAGAGAGAGAGAAGAGGAAAGCGAAACCGAAGTGAGCTGAACATACCAATACAGCAACCGCACCACAACCCACACTAAGGGACGGATTCACGACAACAGCACGACAATAACAAATAAGTAATTCCGCCACCCTAGGTGGGTCGAACGTCCGTAGGCCTCGCGACAAACTCGTGACAGACGCTAGCGCCTGACCCAACTATGAGAGCGAATATCGGCAATCTGGATGCGAAATGAGTACTCTGGGCTGAAATGCAAGCCTATATTAACTATCTTGGAAGCATGCCAAGCCTAATATTTAACTATCTAGGGAACATACAGTAAGACAACACCCCTTGCTATCGATTACAACACTTGAATCACACCCAGCTTCTCTCTGATGAAGTTGAACAATTATATAAATGGGCCAGAATAATCCTGGCAGCCTCGCCAAAAATTGTATCAACCTCGGGAGATGTCCGAAGGAGGAAGGACTAGCGCACAGGCCCCAAACACACTCACAGCTTTGCTTAACAATCTCATTCATGTATCATGCATTCGTCACATCAAACCACTAGTAAAGTCTATAACTTTACTACACATGATCATAGAACGAAACATCAATGCATAGAATCAAAACAAATAAACATCTCTCTTTCCTGAACTTCACAAACTCATTATATATCTAAAACATCAATTAACTAACCCGGGTATAAATGAGATTTTCTACTTTACCTTACCTGGCCAGTGATCTTAAACTATCACGAATCACTGTCCATTTCTTTTCCCCTTTTTTTTCTTTCCACTGTCACTTTCAAAACACGACAGCACTGCTGGCACTGGTCTTGGTCTGCGCGCTGTCAGGTTAGACTGCTGCACTGGCGTTGGGTTGGACTGCCGATGAAAGTGGCGCTGTGGCCAAGTAATGAAGGTCTCACCCCGAAGATTCAGAACAATGACTATCAACCATCGATCCTTTCTCCTCTTCTTCTTCCTGCATAACGCATTGCACTCTCACTCTCTCTCTCTTCAGTCTGCTCTAATAAATGGACATGGTTCTTTTTCTTTCATTTTTTCTTTCTTTCTTTTCCTCTTCTTAAGTTTATGCACTCTCTCTCTTCCACATCTCTCCTTACCCCTTCCTCCTGAAAGTATCCATGCTAATCTCTCAACTTGTTCTCTTCTCTCCTCCCCTCCATCTCTCTGCTATCTCTCCTCAAGCAGACCTTACACTCAACCTCTCCCTCTCTCTGTTCTCTCTGTTCGTTCCTCATCTCCCTGCCTTCCTGTAGGCGAGAGCCTAACTCCCCGAACTTCTTCCTCTCTCCTCTCTCTGTCCTGTTTCCTTTTCTTTCGTTCTCCTCTCTCTCACTCACTGCATTCTTTATCCCTCACTCCGTGTCCAAGGGCCAGTAACCCATAGGTCAGTATTTTTAACCGCCTGATACCCGAGAGTTATCTCCCTCTAATTCCATGATATTCAAAATCATGACAGTCACGCCTAACACGCCATACTCTCTGTGGTGGTCAATTGGTGCATTTAATTGATTAGCTAGATTTTCACCCCCACCACGCTTTCACGGTCAAAATTCAACACAACCAAAGTGTGGTCCGCGCCGGCCACTTTCTTCAACTGGACATAAGTCCAAACTCCACATCGCCGACCGCCTTCAAGCAACGCCTCAGCCAATTTGGGCACAAGGGGAAGGCTTAATTCTCATCCTTCAAACGGAGACGGTCCAGACCCACCCAGACAGACTAAGCCGTTTGAACACGACCCTCGATGTCTGCCCGGACCGATCTCAGTGCCTGGGCCAAGACTCCATCTAGCCAATATTAGAGTGACCATGCCCACGACTTAAAGCCAACACGGCGCCATTAAGTGAGGAAAGGGGGGAAGTAGTGTGGTGGTGGGGGTGAATTCTAGACTAATTCAATTAAATGACCAATTGACCACCACAGAGAGTAAGGCGTGTAGGCGTGACTGTCCATGATTTGAATATCCAATGGATTATAGGGAGATAAACTTCGGGTATCAGGGGAAAAAATACTGACCAATGGTACTCGCCCTTTTTGGACAGATCGAACAAAATAAGAAAGGATGTGAGGAGTGAGAGAACGGAAAAAACGAGGGGGAGAACGAACAGAGAGACAGAGAGAGAGAGAGAGAGGTTCTGGGGTGTATGTCCTGCAGGAGAAAGGCAGAGAGATGAGAGGAGTGAAGATTGGAGCATTAGCCCCAGATATAGTCTGCAAAGGAGGACTAAAGAGAATGTGGAAAGAGGAGAGTTGCTAACTAATAAAGAGAACAGTAACGAAAAGAAAAGGAAAAGAAAAGCAACCATGTCATTAAATAGACAGACTAGGAGAGAGAGAGAGAGGGTGCAATGCGGTTTTAATGCATGGAAGAAAGAAAGGAGAACAGATCGATGTTGGATAGTCACGGTTCTTACTGACCCGGGGGTTCGACCTCATCTGTGCCAAGCGCCACATTCATCGCAGTCCAACCATGACCAACGCCAGCAGTCAGCCTGACCGTGCGCAGCAGTCCAGCTTGACCGTGCCAAGCAGACCAACACGCAGTGCCAGCAGTTGTGTTCGTGTTGTAAAGTGACAGTGAAAGAAAAAAAAAAGGAAAAGAAAAAGACCAGTGATTCGTGAATAGTTAAGAATTCACCTGGGCCAGGTAAAGTAGAAAACAATTTATAACCCGGGGTTATAATGAATGTTTTATATAAATGATTTTGTGAATTCAGGAAGAGAGAATGTTTTATTTTGTTTGATTCCATATGCAATTGATGTTCCGTTCTATGATCATGTGTAGTAAAGTTATAGACTTTACTAGTGGTTTGATGTGACGATGCATGATATATGAATGGAGATTGTAAGCAAGAGCTGTGAGTGTGTTTGGGCTGTGCGCATAGTCCTCCTCTCCATCGACATCACCGAGGTTGCATTTATAGGCGAGCCTGCCAGGATATTCTGGCCATTTATTATAATTGTTCAACTTCTCAGAGAGGAAAGCTGTTGGGATTCAAGTATTGTAATCCAAAGACAAGGGTTTGTCTTACTGTATGTACCCAAATAGTTAAATACTAGCTTGGCTATTGGCTTCCAAGATATTAAATACTAGGCTTGGCATTTCAGCCGCCAGAGTCACTTATTTCGCACAGATTGCCTATAATTCGCTCCTATAGTTGGTCAGGGCGCTGGGCGACTTATAAAAACTAACTACGTTGTCCCAAGCTAATATTATCAATCATAGGATTTGTGCTATTACGTCACACTGTCGGGTAACCACCAGTTTGGCTGTTGTTGTCTTAAAATCTTGTTCCAAAAAAAAAAAAAAAAGAAAAAAAAAGAGATATAATGTCGGAAGAAAAGAACACCCCTATTGAACAACCTTGGTGAGCGTCGCTCTGTGATTATAGGTACTCAGGAGATGAGTTGCGAGCATTCGTGAAAACAAACAAAAGATGGAAAGAGATGAGCGAGCAGAAAGACGCCTGTGTCGCAGCAGAGCTACATATAGCATAGCAGGAAAGATTAAAAGTAGCGAAACGCAGGAAACAGAAAGAATGCAGCAGGAAACAGAAAGAATAAGGGAAGCGCAGGAGACAGATAGAATGAAGCAGGAAACAAGAAAGCTAAGGGAAGCGCAGGGAGACAGAAAAAGAAGGCAGGAAACGGAAAGATTAAAGGGTTCAATTAGAATTAGAGAAAGTGAGAATACACAGGGAGACCACCGAGGATGGTAGTTACAAGTTTCCAGTGACGCTTTGCGCAGCTATGCCCCGACCCAAGTTGGACCCAAATTCTCGGACGGAACCGATTCGATTGATGCATACATCAGTCTTTTCGAAACGTTTGCGACCAGTCAGGTTGGCCTACAGAAAGTGGGCAGTCATTTTGTCCAGCGTTACTGACGTAAGGCATTAACAGATTTTTACTGCGTTTACCAGCAGAACAACAGTCCTGATTTTCGCGCTGTGAGAGTCCGTTGAAGAAAGATTGACCTCACAGAGGAGGGGTTCAGGACGAAATTCGTTCAGCTACATTAACAAACAGGTGAGACGAACACTCATTTGGTGCACGTCTAAATCACTATTTGAGAAGTTGGTTTAGAGGTATGAGTGGTACGAAAAAGAGTTCGCCTGAATTGAAAGAGCTAGTTAGAAAGAAACAATATTGTCAGTTGCGGGGCCCTGAGTTAACCAAACATTGAAAGAGCGACAGCCAGATACAGCAGGGATTTTGACGTTCGCAGAGGTTATAGAGAGGCACTGTTTGGGCAACTAAGGTGGCAGGAGAAACAGTGCTAGGCACAGGTGAGAAGAGTGCAAGGAGACTAGGGGAGTTTTCTGCAAAGTATCCTGCAAACCCATGTGGGCAGAAGGACGGGCAAAGGAGACATTAGGTGTTCATTTGTCACAAGAAGGACATGTAGGCGAGGATTGTCGCATGAGGTTCCAGAAAGGCAGCAGCCTTGCAAGAGTGGATAAGGGACGTCAAGGGAAACGACCTGCAGATGGAACCAAAGGGGAATTCAGTCTGAAGAGGGTGGAGTGCAGCCTATGGCTGGCAACTGGACAGCAGTAGATGTCAGGGATGGAGGCACTAGGCTGAAGTGGTTCGTTACCAGTGGAAGAAGGTGATTGGCAGCAGAGGTGAAAAGTGTTTTACGAGACACAGGTTGTTCATGCGGTGTCGTACGAACCACGCTGGTCGAGAAAGGGATTTGACAGGGAAATCCAGACCTGTACTCTAATCGATGGCACGTGAGGGAGTTTCCCATTTGCTAAGATAAGAAGATACGTACCCCTTACTTCTCAGGCGAGTTGTCTGTCGTGGTGATGGAGAAACCCCTTCATGATTTGATCATTGGCAATATTTCAGGCAAGGGATCCAGGGATCCTGAGTTGTTGACCGTGCTACAGGGGCAGCATTCAAACAAGGACAAGAATGAGGAAAAGGTGATAAAACCGTTAGTCGTTCCAGCAAGGAAGTCGGGCAATAGAGTGTCCCCCCTGATGAGTTTAGGGCAGCGCATGAACAAGACCCTTCCTTCGTGAAGTCTTGGGAGTTGGCCAGAGTTGGAGAGAAACAGAGTTAAAGGGGGTGAGGACAGAATTTCTTGTGAAAGGCGGGCTTGTTGTACCGGAGTGTTCACCAAGGGAAGACAGGTAAGGTGACCACTCAGAATATAGAGGTACAGCAGGGTATCGTGACACTAACTTGTCCATGTCAGTGGGGTCAACGAGTCGCTCAAGGGCTGGTCATCAACTACGGCACCACAAAACAGCTGACCGAATCCTTTGATGATATCATTGGCCAGGAGCAATGGCAACATAAAACGTTTTTCTGCATGTCCTGTGAAGTGTGTCAAAAGATCAGCCCAAGAGGGTGAAAGAAGGCACCTCTTAAAACATCCCCCTTTAAATTGGGACACACCATTCAGAAGGGTGGCTGTTGGGGATCTGATTGGCCCAATCGCTCCCTGTTCCCAAAGGCGGGCACAGGTATGTGATGACACATCGTGGACTAAGCGAACCAGATACCCAGAAGGCAGTTGCATTGAAAGGCTAGATACGCAACAGGTCGCTGAAGGGCTGTAAACATCTTTTCTCTCGCGTGGGTAGCCAGCACAAATTCCTCAGTGACAGGGTCACAGTTCACCTCAAGGCTGATGAGGAGGTCCCAACAGCTGCTAGGATCACTCTGCTGCCACAAACCCCATACATCCACAATGCACATGGCGTGGGGAAAGATCAAACGTGTGCTGAAGGGCATCTAAGAAGCTCTGTGAGGAAAGGCCTGCAGATTGGGACCGCTACATTCCAGCGGCACTGTTTGCCTACAGGGAAGCCCCTCAGAAAGCACAGGCTTTTCGGGGGGGGGGGCCATTTGGAGGCTGCTGTATGGCGGACAGTTCGGGACCAGTGTGCATTCTCAAAGAGCTGTGGTCCGGAGAACAGGAATCCGAAGAGGTCAAAACCACTTATCAGTATGTTGGTGGACCTACGCAATAGGGTCGAGGAGTCAAGTAAGGGTCGCAAGGGAGAAGTTTGCAGATGCTAGGAGTCGTCCAGAAGAAGCAGTATGACAGGCAGGTGAGGAAGCAATTCTCAAGGTGGGAGATCAAGTCTGTTTACTACGCCCCCCACGATCACAACAAGCTGCTGATCCTTAGAAGGGACCATTCACTTTGCATTGAAAAGAGTTAGATCAGGACTACCGATCGATTGAAAAGGAAATCCAAAAACCTTTCCATGCAAATTTATGCTCCGCAATATATTCAGCGTGAGACCCAGCACATAGGCGCAGCAGCAATCATTGAATGGAGGTGAAGGGAGACCCAGCTGAAGAAGGGGAGATTTTTGTTGCCTGAGTTTCCAGGAGAAGAGTCATACAGGGATGTGTCCCTGTATGAAGGGCTAGACAGTACACAGAGGAAGTTAGGGGGCTCCTAGAACAGAAACAGGCGTCCTGACTGATAAACCAGGCAGGACAACTCTAGAGACATGTACGGTGGAGTTAACATCGCAAAAACCCGTACCATGTGAAAGCCTACCCGATCCCATATGCCACCAAGCAAGTGATCGAGGAGGAGTAGATAAGATGTGTTGACCTTGGGTTGATTAGAACCGTCCAAATCAACGTATGTGCACCCGACGTCTTAGTGAGAAAAAGTTCAGGTGAGCATCGATCTGTTTGACTATAAACGTCTGAACAGTGACACCACGAGTCGATTGCCGAGGTCATACCGAAACATGAAGACCTGTTCCACAGCACAGATCGCCACAACAAGAGCCAGTATTTCACCCAGATAGATCAGAGCAAAGGTTACTGGCAAATAGCCTTTAGTGAGGACTCAAAGGAAAGTCAACAGCATCCTCCACTCCTTATGGGCTATACACCATGGCGATACTTTCCTTTGGGATGGTCAACGCACCTGTCAGAACTTCTCTCGATGATGAGGAACGTTATTGACGGGATTGAAGGCGTCGTGGAATTTCATTGATGACATTCTGATAGCATACCCATCCGAGACATGAGGAGCATATGAGGCCAGCTAGGAGCAGTTCTAAAGAGGCTGAGACAATCCAATCACACAGACCAGACCAACAAAGTGCCATGTTTGGTTTTTCCCAAGCCTGGAGTTGCCTAGGATTGTTGTCGAAAGCGAAACAAAGCAAGCCAGAAAGGGGAAAAGGTGGAGAAGATGATGATTCAGAGAGTCCAAAGACCAAAACAGAAGTCAGGAGTCTGCTAGGTTTTATTTGGGTTCATAAGGGAGTTATGTTCCAAACTTCGCACAATCACGAGTCCTCTCCAGAGATTTGGTAAGGCAGGGAAACCGCAGTGGTCGAAGTGGACCGAAACCCGCTGAGACAAGCACTGCAGACGTGTTTGGAAAGACTAGGTTCCCGTCCCATCTGAAGTTACCCGGAATGTCCCAAACCATTTTTGTTGCGGAACAGATGCATCAGGCGTGGGAATAGGAGCAGTATTGTTGCAGGAGCATGAAGAGTCGAGTTTCCTGTGAGGATGCTAGCAAAGTGAACAAATGTGAAAATGGTACCAAACAGTAGAAAGGAGTGTTAAAGCTGTTGTGTGGCCGTGCAGAAGTTCCACAAATACTTGTATGGGAACGAGTTCGTGATAGAGACAGATCATCAACCACGTTCAAATCTGCAGAGAGCGCATGTGAAAACAGCAGAGTGCTGCGTTGGGCAATGGCAAACGCAGCCCTACAGGTACCGAATGCAGACAATCCCCGGTCGACAGAAATGTCGGAGCAGACTATTTAAGCCGTGTAGATCTAGCAAGCTGCCACTCAGAGGAAGTCAGTCATAACCGGGTGCTTTGTTGATAATATGTTTGATGACAGTTATGTTGATTTGGATATGGGTTCCTTCCCAGTTGGCTATGGATCATATTTTTGTGTGAACTTGTTCATATTATTTCTTTGTGAGACTTGTTCATGTGAAATAGTAGTTATGCTTGGAGCATACAGTCGCTTGTTGTAAGTAATGCATTATTAGCAATAATGAGGATGGAGATTCTCAGTGAAGTGTCTATGGATCGTGAGCATATTATATTGTGCTTTTTCATAGAAATTGTGAAGAGACATGTGCAAATCCGCAAGGGAGGGAATTGCATACGTGCGCACAGAGTTCGTTATACATTGAGTTGAAATAACGCAAGAGCGCACGTCAATGATAACTCATTGGAGTGGTATCCACTAATGATATATTTTATAATTTATAAACCGTTGGTTGTAAAGTATTTTTCAAACTTTGCACGTGTAGCTGTGGTTCAGCAAATTCGGTTGTTGTCTTTTTTGTACCGTTGTTTTGAGACAATGCGGTGCATAGTCTTTTGCAAGGGGGAAATTGTCACGGTCAAAATTCAACACAACCAAAGTGTGGTCCGTCGCCGGCCACTTCAACTGGACATAAGTCCAAACTCAGACATCCCGACGCCTTCAAGCATCGCCTCAGCCAATTTGGGCACAAGGGGAGGCTAATTCTCATCCTTCACGGAGACGGTCCGACCCACCCAGACAGACTAAGCCGTTTGACCGACGCCTCGATGTCTGCCCGGACCGATCTCAGTGCCTGGCCAGACTCATCTAGCCAATTAGAGTGACCAGTGCCCACGACTTAAGCCACACGGCGCCAGTTAAGTAGGAAAGGGGGGAAGGTAGTGTGTGTGGGGTGAAATCTAGCTAATCAATTAAATGACCAATTGACCACCACAGAGAGTAAGGCGTGTAGGCGTGACTGTCATGATTTGAATATCCAATGGAATTAGAGGGAGATAACTTCGGTATCAGGGGTAAAAATACTGACCAATGGTACTCGCCCTTTTTGGACAGATCGGAACAGAATAAGAAGGATGTGAGAGTGAGAGAACGGAAAAACGAGGGGGAGAACGAACAGAGAGACAGAGAGAGAGAGAGAGAGGTTCTGGGGTGAGTCTCTGCAGGAGAAAGGCAGAGAGATGAGAGGAGTGAAGTTGGAGCATTAGCACCAGATATAGTCTGCAGAGGGAGGACTAAAGAGAGATGTGGAAAGAGAGAGTTGCTAACTAATGAAGAGAAAAAGAAAGAAAAGAAAAGGAAAAGAAAAGCAACCATGTCCATTTAATAGAGCAGACTAGGAGAGAGAGAGAGAGTGCAATGCGTTAATGCAGGAAGAAAGAAAGGAGAACAGATCGATGTTGATAGTCACTGTTCTATCTGAACCGGGGGTTCGACCTCATACTTGGCCAGCGCCACTTCATCGGCAGTCCAACCTGACCAACGCCAGCAGTCCAGCCTGACCGGTGCCAGCAGTCCAGCTTGACCGGTTGCAAGCAGACCAACACCAGTGCCAGCAGTTGTGTCGTGTTGTGAAAGTGACAGTGAAAAGAAAAAAAAAAGGAAAAGAAAAAGACAGTGATTCGTGAATAGTTAAGATCACCTGGCCAGGTAAAGTAGAAATCTATTTATACCCGGGTTAGTTAATGATGTTTTAGATAAATGATTTTGTGAAGTTCAGGAAGGAGAGAATGTTTTATTTTTGTTTGATTCCATATGCATTGATGTTCCGTTCTATGATCATGTGCAGTAAAGTTATAGACTTTACTAGTGGTTTGATGTGACGAATGCATGATATATGAATGAGATTGTAAGCAAGCTGTGAGTGTGTTTGGGCTGTGCGCTAGTCCTTCCTCCATCGACATCACCCGAGGTTGACACACGCACTACCTTCCCCCCTTCCCTACTTAACTGGCGCCGTGTGGCTTAACTCGTGGGCACTGGTCACTCTAAATTGGCTAGATGAGTCTGGCCCAGGCACTGAGATCCGTCCGGGCAGACATCGAGGCGTCGGTCAAACGGCTTAGTCTGTCTGGGTGGACCGGACCGTCTCCGTGGAGCCTCTCCGCTAAGCTTAATTGGCTGGACCCGACATATGGGCCCGTCTACCTGGCGCCTAGAATGTTTGGGTTGAAGCTTATGTCCGAACAAATTGGCTGGCGACGGACCACACTTTGCTTGTGTTTATTTTTGACCGTGACACACATTCACTCTGTCCTTTGCCCCTTCCCAGTAACCTTTACACTTTTGATTGTCCTTTCCCCAGTAACGCTTAGAATTTTGCCTTTTCCCTTTACAATAATGCTTACACTTCGCACTGTCCTTTGCCCAGTAACGCTTACAGTTTTGCCCTGTTCTTTTCCAAATATCACTTACACTTTTACCTTGTCCTTTGCCCGTAATGCTTACATGTTTGCCCTGTCCTTTTCTCAAATAACGCGTTACTTTCGCCCTGTCCTTTCCCAAATATTATGTTTTGCCTTGTTCTTTCCCCAGTAACGCTTAGAATTTTGCCTTTTCCCTTTACAATGATTGCTTACACTTCGCACTGTCCTTTGCCCGTAACGCTTACATGTTGCCTGTCTTCCAAATAGCGTTTGTGTCTTTCCAAATAACTTTTCCTTTTCT
>JAFLJL010016461.1:46438-71141 GCA_018398815.1 Conus ventricosus
ATGTAAGATCCCTTAAATTTTTTCCAAATGCGTTTCACGAAATAAATTGCAGGTAAAACTGGGTCACCCTGCCTGCGCCAACGACCTGTCCTTTTACAAGAACGGTTGACTTAATATTATCGTAAAAAGTAGTTATCCATTTACGTTATCTGGTCCAAATCTGAATGCTACAAGCACTTCATTCATGAATCCCCAGTCAAGTGAATCGAAGGCTTACACTTACACACACACGCACACGCCACACGCACCCCCCACCCCACCCCCACCCCCACCCCACCCACACCCCCCATCCTCCACACACACATACGCGCGCGCGCGCGCGCGCGCGCGCACAACACACACACACACACAACACACACACACACACACACACAAAACACACACACACACACACACACACACACACACACACACACACACACACACCACACACACACTCTCACACAACACACACACACACACACACACACACACACACACACACACCCTCCTCTCTCTCTCTCTCTCTCTCTCTCTCTCTCTCTCTCTCTCTCTCTCTCTCTCTCTCTCTCTCTCCTCTGCCTATCTCGCTCACTCACGCACGAGCTCGCTCTCTCTCTCTCTCTCTCTCTCTCTCTCTCTCTCTCACACACACACACACACACACACACACACACGCACACACACACACACACACACACACACACACACACACACACACACACACACACACACACACACAATTCTGTCTGCGTTTGAACAAATCGCCACCAAATACTTAGCGGTATGTGAGCGCAGTGTTACCGCACAAAATGTCACAACTGCACAACATGTCACTGTGACAAATAACACACTTTCGCCCTGTTTTTGCCCAATAACGCTCACATTTCCACTTACACTTTCGCCCTGTCTTTTGCCCAATAACGCTCACATTTCGCCCTGTCCTTTGCCCCATGACGCTTACACTTTGACCAGTCCTTTGCCTATGAACGCTTATACTTTCGACTTGTCCTTAACCCAATAATGCTCACACCATTGACCTGTCCTTTGCCAAGTACCGCTTACAAGTTCACTGTGTGCTTTTCCCTGTAACGCTTACATTTGAATGTCCTTTCCCCAGTAACACTTAGAATTTTGCCGTGTCCTTTACCACTAACGCTTACACTTGAATGTCCTTTCCCAGTAACACTTAGAATTTTGCCGTGTCCTTTACCACTAACGCTTACACTTCGCACTGTCCTTTGTCCAGTAACGCTTACAGTTTTGCCCTGTTCTTTTTCTTACCTTGCCCTTTGCCCAGTAACGCTTACACTTTCTTGTCCTTTGCCCAGTAACGCTTACACTTTCGCCCAGTCCTGTACCCCGTAACGCTTACAGTTTTGCCCTGTCCTTTCCCAAATACGACCTGTACATTTGGCCTGTCCTTTCCAAAATAATGCTTACATTTTAGCCTTGTTCTTTGCACAGTTACGCTTAGACTTTTGCCCTGTCCTTTGGCATGTAACGCTTACGCTTTTGCCCTGTTCTTTCCCATATAATGTTTACATTTTCACATTGTCCTTCACCAAGTAACGCTTACACATTCACCCTGTCCTTTGCCCAGTAACGCTTACACTTTTGCCCTGTCCGTTCTCCCGAATAACGTCTAGAAACATTCGTCCTTTCTCTTGCCCATTAACGCTTACACTTTTGCCCTGTCCTTTGCTCACTAACGCTTACACTTTTGCTCTGTCCTTTGCCCAAATAACGTTTAGACTTTCGCCCTATACTTCGCCCAGTACACTTCCGCCCTGTCCTTTGGCTACTAACGCTTACATTTTATCGTTGTCCTGCGCCCTATAACGCTTACACTTTTCCTATCCACTCTGCCGAATAACGCTTATACGTTCGACCTGTTCTTTGGTCATTAACGTTCACACTTTTGTCCTGTCCTGTGCCCATAACGCTAACAGTTTTGCCTAATTCTTTGGCCCGTAATGCTTACACTTTCGCCTCGCCTTGTCTTGCCAAATAATGCTTAAGCTTTCGCCCTGTCTTTTGCCCAATAACGCTCACATTTTGCCCTGTCCTTTGCCACATTACGCTTACACTTTTGCCCTGTCCTTTGGCCCCTTACGCTTACACTTTTGCCCTGTCCTTTGCCCCATTACGCTTGCACTTTTGACCTCCCCTTTGCCTAGTAACGCTTACACATTCACTCTGTCCTTTGCCCCTTCCCAGTAACCTTTACACTTTTGATTGTCCTTTCCCCAGTAACGCTTAGAATTTTGCCTTTTCCCTTTACAATAATGCTTACACTTCGCACTGTCCTTTGCCCCGTAACGCTTACAGTTTTGCCCTGTTCTTTTCCCAAATATCACTTACACTTTTACCTTGTCCTTTGCCCCCTAACGCTTACATGTTTGCCCTGTCCTTTCTCAAATAACGCGTGTACTTTCGCCCCGTCCTTTCCCAAATATTATGTTTTGCCTTGTTCTTTCCCCAGTAACGCTTAGAATTTTGCCTTTTCCCTTTACAATGATGCTTACACTTCGCACTGTCCTTTGCCCGTAACGCTTACATGTTTGCCCTGTCCTTCCGCAAATAACGCGTGTACTTTCGCCCTGTCCTTTTCCAAATAACGTTTTGCCTTGTTCTTTGCCCAGTAACGCTTACGCTTTTGCCCTGTTCGTTCCCATATAATGCTTACATTTTAAACCTGTGCTTTACCAAGTAACGCTTACACATTCACCTTGTCCTTTGCCCAGTAACTCTTGCACTTTTGCCCTGTCCGTTCTCCCGAATAACATCTACACTTTCGCCCTTTCTCTTGCCCAGTAACGCTTACACGTTCGCCCTGTCCTTTGCTCACTAACGTTCACACATTTGTCCTGTCTTATGCCCACGACGCTACCATTTTCGCCCTGTTCTTTGCTCGTAATGCTTACACTTTCGTAATGTACTTCGCTCAGTAATGCTTCCACGATCGCACTGTCTTGCCAAATAACGCTTACACATTCGCCCTGTATTTTGTCCAATAACGTTTACACTTTGCCCTGCCATTTGCCCCATGACGCTTACACTTTCGACCCGTCCTTTGCCTAGTAACGCTTACACTTTCGACTTTTCCTTACCCAATGATGCTTACACTTTTGACCTGTCCTTTGCCTAGTAACGCTTACACATTCACCCTGTGCTTTTCCTGTAACGCATATACTTTTGATTGTCCTTTCCCTAGTAAGGCTTATAATTTTGCCGTGTCGTTTACCAATAACGCTTACACTTCACACTGTCCTTTTGCCCAGTAACGCTTACAATTTTGCCTTGTTCTTTCCTAAATAACGCTTGCACGTTTACCTTGTCATTTGCCCAGTAACGCTTACACTTTCGCCCAGTCCTGCGCTCCGTAACGCTTGCAGGTTTGCCCTGTCATTTCTCAAATACCGTGTGTACTTTTGCCCTGTCCTTTCACAAATAATGCTTACACTTTTGTTTTGTTCTTTGCCCAGTAACGCTTAGAGTTTTGCCACGTCCTTTTCCGTATAACACTTACAATTTAAACCTGTTCTTTGCCAAGTAACGTTACACTTTCACCCTGAGAGAACAGGGAAAACCTTCATTCTGACTCACTTGCTTCACCACCGAGTTTTTGGGCGAAAGTGGCCTAAAAGCCGCCTTTTCCTGTGGAGGAAGAGAGAGAGAGAGAATCACCGGCAGACAGACAGAGAAGAGAGAGACAGAGAGAGAGACAGACAGACAGACAGAGAGGCGGGCACACACACACACACACACTAACACACACACACAGACACACTAACACACACACGCACACTCTTTCTCTTTCTTTCTCTCTCAATTAAATGCCATAAAATCCGCACACTTCTTCTGACTAATTTCTGCCTACAAACTTTGCACAGACAGGCAGACACGGGTCTGAAACCTGATCACTTAATTTACGGCTCGCGGCAGTTTGCAACTAGCCTAGCCTGTGCTGTGTAAACGAACACACTCGGCTGGGTTGCAACCCATTGCATCAGAAATTCGAGATTGCCACGTCGACAAACTGGATCGAGGCTGTCACGCGACACGACCGGGGCCGTCATTGTTGTTGGAGCTACTGCACAGGCTGTGTTTTGTTTGCGCTCTGGTGTGACCACTGTGTTTTAATTGTGTTATTTTAAAATGGCTAAAACGTTACTGAAGAACAGGTTTGTTATTCGAGGCCATAAGTTTTACTTTAACTGCATGTTAGAGTATTTGTTGAAAGAATTAGTTGAGTTAGTCAGTGAAGGCAAGCCAACTATTCACATGTCTGCCCGCACAGCGGGCGTGTGCTAACACGTTCCTCGCTATACAGCGAGAGCCGCCTCTTTCTCTGTTCTTGATTGCGCTTAACTGGTAGTTGTCTTGAAGGTAGGCGAAGCATGTTGTGAAACCGGAGAGACTATCTTAAAGGTTTGTTGGTTCAAGGAAATGAAACAAGATACAGCCAGTTTTAATACGTGTTTGGCTATCGATGAGATGGTTCCTTATCTAAAAAATGGCGCTGCATTGTTGAAAGTGGCCAAAGCAAAACAATCCATCACGCGTTGATTTTTGGGCGTTGGCTTGAGACAGCCCAAGTCATGTTTAAAAAACAAAAAACGCATCAAACATGGCGTTTATTTCTTAAGACGCAGGTGAACATGTCTGATTTGTATGCTAGGAAACTCATTCAACTTTCTGTGTGTTTTTATAACTATCCTAAATTCACAAGCTAGGAATCAGTATAAATGAACTGTGTAGCAAACGCCAAACCATTATTAAACTTATGCAACTGGATGGCGATTTTCGGGGGTTCTGGCAAAACTAGATAGGGTTAGGCAGACCTTAGTACATCTACCAGTATGGAGAGGAGTAGTGTGTGGCCAGCACTATCTTCATATAAATGCTCCCAAAAATACAATGACGGATGTACTACTACTGGCGATTAGAGCGCCATAAAGCTTGGCTACAGCAGTAATTGCTGTAACTCTGCCAAAGCCAGTTGCAAGCTGGTTGAGAAAGAGGAGCACAGCAAACTAGGCCAAACAACCCTATGTGATCGCTTGCCGGCCAATGACGTTAGCCCCCTGAAAAAGTCGGTGGAAAACTAGGTCAAACGCCCTATGTGATCGCTTGACTACAAAGCGCGGCGCACTAGCAAAGCTCGCGGCAAACTAGGCCCAAACGCCCCTTTATGTGATCATTGGGGTTGATTGGGTTTTGCGCCGGGCACAGCCTTTTTTGGGTCACAAAGAAAGAAGTGGCCCTAGGAGTTCTACTTTTTGTTTTTGTGTGTTTTGGCCTCCCCCACGCACGCAGTCCCCCCCCCCCCCCAAACCCTGGATGTCTTTTTGGGGGTTTGTTTTTTTGTTGGGTTTTTTTTTGTCCTCCCCCCCACGCTTGCACCCCCCCCCCCCACCTCCCCCACCCCCCCCCACGCTGACACACTCAATTTCCCTTCTAATTTTTAACAAGTTATTTAAATTTCTTATTAAAGGGTTATTTTCTAATTGCCCTTAAGTCATTCTTAATTTTCCCCCAATTTTTTTAAAATAAGTTTTTTAATAAGTTTTTGATCAAGTTTTAAGTAAGTTTTTAATAAGTTTTTAAATAAGTTCTTGTTTAAAGTCACCCTTTTAAAGTAAAACCCAAGTTTTTTTAAGTTATCTTAAAATTTATCAAAAAAATACAAGCTTGTTTTTATTTTAAATAGAAAAGGATGTTAATTTAGTCCCACACACGCCCCCCCCAAAAAAGCGTCATGGGTTGAGGATGTTTTCCCTCAGCGTTCTCTGATAGTTTTTCCTTAAGGAAAGGGTTTTTTACATCCGAAAGAAAACCGCTTTGGGATTACAATTTGGGTTATGGAAATTTTTTTTTATAGATCCAGGTCTTTATTTATTGACTTCATCTTTTTTTTAATACCCAGGGATCTTTTTTATAAAAAATTTAAAAATATTATTCCTTTAAAAATGGACCCCCCCCCAAAATGTGCTTTGTTATTGGGGGTTTTTGGGGCCGGGGGGTTGTCCCCTTTTCTGTTTTTAAATGGTTCAGTTTTTTTTGATTGCTTTTGTTTTTTTTTGCCATCGGTTATATTTTTTTAAAACCCGGGAAATAAATCCCCCCAACAGCAGAAAGGGGCGCTAAAAGGGCCCAAACATTTTTAAAGTTCAATTTTCCCATAAAGATTTTGGTCCCCTTTTGTTCCTTTGGAGTTTTTTTTAGCGGGCATTGAATAAAATTTTTCTGGCGTGGCGGTGTTATGTTTTCTGATGAGCCCATATTCTGTAACTTTAATTTTTTTTGTCTTTTCCCACCTGCAAAATTTTTTTCCCTTTGCTTAACACCCCCAGGATTTTTATGGTCTCCCCCTGATTCAGCGTTTTCTGCTAAATTTTCGGGGCTTGGTTCTTTTCCCCCTGATTAAAGGTTTTCTGATTCTGGGGATTTTTAGCCTTTCATTTTGAAGGGAAATAAATTTTATATGTTTAAAAATTTTTTAAAACCCCTTTGTTTTAATGGCGAAAAACCCAATTTTTCCAAAATCTTAATACAGACCCAAAACCCTGGGAGACCCCTAATGACTTTTTTTAAAAAAACGGAATTGCGGTTTTTTAAATCATACAAAAAATTTTCCTGTTCGGGAATCAATGGGGGCAAATTACGGACTTTTTGGTGTACAAATAAAAACCCCTTTTCCCCAAACTTTTCACCATTCTAGCCCCCCAAAATGGCTTCTTCCCTGTTATGTTTACTTTTAATGTCTTTGGGGCGAATTGTTGAATCTGTTAAATTTGCAAAATTTTTCAGTTCGGGGAAAACTGTTTTGTTTTTCCACACGTGCCAAAGTTTTAAAAACCTCTCCTTTTGGGGATAACGTTGGCCCATAAAACTTGGTCTTTTAAAAGTTGGGGAAAGGGTTTTTAGGCCGCCTTGTGGGCTTTTGTAGTCTCACTGTTCATGTTTTTTAATAATTATAATTTTTTTATTTTATAAAAATGAGCCCCAAAAAAAACTGTTGCAAACCCTTGTTTTCCCATTCGGGTTATTGGAGGACTAAGTTTAGGATACTCAATGCTTGGTAAAAGCCTTTTAAATTTAAAACCAGCAGATCTTGGAAACTAGCCCTTTGAGGATTCAGCAAAGTAATTGTATCATTGCGCTTTTTTGTACGAAAGTTTTTTCATTTAAGAAGGGGAAAAAATTCCAGAAAATATAAATATGTAAAAAAAAAAATACATTTATAAAATGGCTTCATTGCAATAATGATAGGGGGGCGCTGGGGTTTAAATTTGCGTTGCTTTTTGCGGAAGTAATTTTGCATTTAGAAAAACTGGGGAAGACGGCGAGAGAAAAAGACAAAACAAAGTTATGGAGAAACCCTAGGTGCAAAAAGACGCCTATAAAAAGGCAGAGCCTTGAGCAGTTTTTTTTAATTAATGCCCCCACTGAAAAGACGGGGCATGCAGTTAAAACATTTAAAAAGGTTAAATCAAGAATAAAAAAAATATTTATTTTTTAACCGGGAAAAACCCAATCGGGGCATTCCCCCCAAAAAAAATTTCAGGGACTTTTATCAACCATAAAGAAAAAAAAAGATCCCAAAAAATGGGTTTTTATTGTCTTTTGGTATGACGTCGTGTTTTTTGGGGTCCCACTTTAAATATTGGCTGAAAAAAAAATGAAAAATTATTATTCAAAAAAAGGATTTTGGGAAGGGCATCACGAAATACAAAAGCTAAGCCAAGGGCCCAGGATTTTAAGTAAACAAAAAGAAAAGGAATGGTTATCAAACAAGCGTTTTGGCAAATTTATTTCCCTGCCCCTGGGACGAATACAGAGACCAAACTTTGTAAATTACAATCCCAAAACGACCCCCATCAAAGGGTCTTTTTTATTTCCCCTCTGATAGGATTTGACGAAAATATTTTAGTACGCACCATTTCTTTTGACTTGGCTTAAAGAAAACCAAAGATGAAAAACCCATTAACACAAAAGAGGCTTCTGCTTTTGTGTTCCCATAAGCTGATTACAGCGGGGCCCCCTTAAAATTTTTCCCTGCATGTTCAAGTTGTGAGGGAAAAAAGTTTTAAAAAGGCCAAGTAAAATAAATTTTATTTTTTAAAACATAGATTTACCTTTTAAAAAGAGGAATTCCAGGGGGTTCTTTAGATCACAGGCTTTATTTGAAAACTTTAAAAAACGGGTTACCCGGGAAAAGACTTTTTTTTACCGTATCACAGAAAAGTAAATTGACAATTCTCGCAAAAACGGGAATGGGCCAGGGGGATGCCCTCGGGTTTTTGCGCCCCAAGGGAAAAAATAAAGGAAAAAAAGGAAATAAAACCGGGTAAAAGCAATCAAAAAAAAAAACAATAAATTGTTGCTGAAGGGATTTCTTCATCCGGAAAATATTCCCAAATTTGGGTTAAAAGTAAGGTCCCTTTATTTGGGGGGGGAAAGCAGAAGGGGAAAATCGCAGGGGGGCCCAACAGTTTCCCATTTTGGGAGTTTTGGGACCCATTTGAAATAAAAAAAAATTGTAAAAGGATAAATCCGCCCTTTGTATTATTTACGGGGAAAATGACACAAAAAAATTAAAACCAGCCCCCTTTAAAAGATTTTTGTAAAAGAAGAATGCAGAAAAACCCCACCGACATTTTCCCGTTTTTAATAATTTAAAGGTTCCCCAAAGGGGCCCAAATTTCCCTTATGAAAACTCGGGAAATTAAAAAAAACACCCGTTTTGTGTTTGTTTATTAATGGCTTTTTTGGGTTAAAAGGGGGTTGTGTTGACTCTGTTTTTTAGATTGCAGTTTTTCCTTTGGTCATGATAAAAAAGTTTATTGCCAAACAATGCTTTTTTGGTAGTTACCCGGGGATAGGTTTGCCCTGAAAAGCTGCGAGATTTCCCCTTTGCTTTCTTAAGGGATTTCTCCGGTTTCAAAATAGTGTTTTTTGACCCCTTCCCCCAATACCCTTGTTCATTTCCGAAAATTCTTTTCCTTCATTTTTCCTAAAAACCTTCTTATTAGTAATTGAAGGGCAAAGGCGAATTTTTTGGGTAATCAGTTTGTTTTTTACCATCCCGCGTGTCCTTTAGTACTTCCATTTCATGTTTTATAGAGGTTTTCAGTGGGAATATCTATAAAAAAAAACCTGTCTGTATTTTGGGGTTAAAAGTATTGGGAAATCAGGTTCGGGGGTTTAAAAGTAGTAAAAGGGAAAATCTAACATCAAAAGCTTTGTTAATTCAAAAAACAAAAAACCCCCAATAAAAAAGGTTTTTCCCAAGGGGGACTTTTTTTTTTTTTATCATTATGAAAAAAATGATCAGGGAAATCTTTTTAAAGTCCGGGAAAATTTGGGTTTTTTGAATTTCCCTTAATTTGCTTCGTTCTCTTTGGTGCCCAAATCTGAATCTTTACGTTTGGCGGATTCTCCATAGTTTTTCCGAAACAGCTTTTGTTCATCAGCTTAAAAAAATTCTTTTTTCTGAAGAAATTGTGGATTTTTTCGGGGACCCGGGTTTCTTCATGATGTATGGTTTCAGGGAAACGGGGTTCTTGATCGAAAGCAATTATAGATGAAAGCTGTAATTTTCAACCATGTTTTAAAAAAATTGTAGAAGTCTGTAATGCCAGACATAATTTTTTTTTGCCTCGAAATTAGGCCCAATTTTAGGCGGCTCTTTTGGGATTCATCTTTGGCTTTTGCGGCTAAGGGGATATTTCTTTAAAGAGGTCATGGGATTTCCCTGGGAATTCTAAGTCATTCTAGAATGTACCCGCGCTCCCGATTAGGCGTTAAAACTGTTTAACACTTTAATCCCTTTTGAAATTATTCGTACCTGTGTACATTTTAAAGTTACGAAAGGGGAAGTGATTCGCCATACCCCCAACCATAAAGTTGTTTGATCTAAAAACAAAAAGTTTAGTTAGACCTTTTACTCGGAATTAGTCGCCCCAAGTTTTTGTTGTTTGTTTTTACAGTAATGATGCGACGCCATAAAATTTCCTCCCCCGAAAAATCCTTTTTAAATCATCTGAAGCATTGGTAAATCTGACAATAAATAAATCTGAACCCCAGAAAATTTTAAAGGAAAAGCGTCCCAACTATCCCGGGTGCAAAAAAAAATATAATGCGAGGATTTTTAGGCTATAATGTTTCATGAGGTCTTTCTTTAATTTTCAAAGAGCCCCCAAACCCCAAAAAAACAATCTGCCTCAAGTATAAATTTCCTGATGTCTCCTTTCGTTTTACCTTAATTCTGCCCCCCCATTTGAGCATGCGGGAAATCTGAATCATGGGGTCCTTTCCTCTAAACAAAACTAAAAGAACGCCCCTTTAGGGGGAAGTGTGTCTTCCCATAAAACCTTTCCCAACTTTTCATGTATATAAGGGTAAAAGCCTTTCAAACCCAAAAAGGTTTGGGTTAAATTTATTCTTCCGTTATTGGGCAGGCCCTTTAAGGACAGGGCCCAGTGATTTAAATTTTAAACCCCCATCATGTGCTGCTTTAGAGTCATAAAAAGCTTGTTTTTTAAAAGTAAAACAATTTTTTTACTTTTCTGTTTGGATGGGGAAATGATGCTACCTGAAAGGCATCGCCCACTGCTTTCATTATAAGGGGGGAGTGGGAACCCTCGAAGTTATAAAAGAATAAGGCCCCTTCCATGTTTTAGGAAAAAAAACTTTATTTTAAAGTTTGCATTTTTTAAAGGCGCGCTCCTCGGGAATTTTTCCGCTAATGTGATCATGGTCTTTTATTTTTTGGATTTTGCGTCTGATGAGGGCCCCAAAAAACCACAAACCCAAAAATTTTTGGGGCCCTGAGTTTTAATTTGTTGTTGGTTTTCGGGGCCCCATTATAAATTTAGATAAGTTTGATTATTAGAAACAGTCATTGGACTTGTGCTTTGCGCTGTAAAAATCTTCTAGCCGCTTTGGGGGCCCCTCTGTATAATTCGGGCCCTTAAATGGGGCCATCCCCCTAACAATAAGGAAAGGGCAAATAAAACAAATCTGATGATTACCCCTTAAGACTTTTTTTTTCAAAGTTTTTTTTGGCGCTCCCCCTTTCAAAAGGAACAAAAAAGCGCTCAAAGTCTGGTAAACTACGTTTGGAAAATGTTGCGTTTTTTCCCCAGTTTTTAAAACTAATTTTTAGACCCTGGCGGGGGCCGTAATTATTTCGTTTTACGTTCCCGAACTTTTCAATTTTTTTATATGTTAAACTCGCGGCCTTTGAACAGATGGCATTTTTTTTAAAACCCTTTTTCTAAGTTTTCTTTTTTTTCCCCTGTTCTTTTAAAAGTTGCTGCTTTAGTTATCATTGTTGTATCAATGTGTAATGCGGTAGCCCCGGTGAAGAAAAAATTTTGTAAGTAAAACTTTGGTTTTTTGTCTGGTGGGAAAATTTTGGGGACTGTTTTTGGGGACACTTTTTTGGCACCAAAATTTGTTTCTCATCCCATGTGTTACATTAACCGTTTTTGGGTTTTTGTTTTGTTTTTCCCCAAAACCCGTTCAATTTGGTCTACACTAACGGGAAAGGCCCCCCATTTAAATTTAAGATTTTGTGTAGGGGTGTAGTTGGGACACTCTCTCTGCGTTTTTGCGGGCGTGAAAGCAGCCCTTTCCCCCCCAAAAACACACACATTAAAAAAATTTGTTTTTCTGTATTCTTTTTTGTTTGAAAAGGTTTTTTGCAATAAAACTTGGGGGTAGTGGAATGTAAGCCCTTCCCAAAAAATCGGCCTTTCTTAGCCCGTTTTAATTTTGATCTCTAGGGCTTCGCCCTCTGACCCAAACCCGAAACCTTCATTTTGGGTTTTCCCCCCCCCAGCGTCAAAAAAGTGGAACAGTTCGTCTGCCCCCCGGGTGTTAAGTCGGTTTTTGAGAAAGAAAAGTTGGTTTTTTTGTCGAGACCAGGACTTCTTGATTTTCTTAAATTTTTTGTTACATAGGCGATTTAAAAAACAGCTAAAAATTATTTAAATGGGGGTTTTTTTAGTGTTTACTTGGAAATTTAGAAATAGATGTACAACGCTTTCCCGACGTTTGCTGGAAACAATGACTTCTAGATCAATTCATTCAGTTTCTCTTTATAAACGCTCTCTCTCAAAGGGATTCCTTCAAAAAAAAATTTGTCTTGGGCCCCTTTATATAAACTTAGCCATGTTGAGCTTCTTTTCTAAACTAAAATTTTTTATTTAAATTTAAAAAAAAAAATTAATCAGAACCAAAAATTTAACGGGGCTTTTTGCGCTTGGACCATTTAAAATAAAATTTTAAACACCTTTTTGGGGTTGTTAATGTGAGCGGGTTTAAAAAACAGAGTTTTTAAAGTTTTTTTATTTTTTTTTAAACTTTTCCCTTTTTTTTCTGGTCGGGGTTGGGTGTTGGAAAAAACTTGTCACCCCCTTTCTTTGAAGATCAAAAATTTTGGCTTTTGGGAGTCTTTAAAAATGCCCGGGAAAAGATTAAATTCTTCATCCGGATGTTTGAGTCAACAAGGGGCTTTATTTATTGTCAGTTTGAACCCCAGCTAAGTTTAGCTGTTATTAGTTGAAAATAGCTGTGTGCTTTTGGAGTTTAGTTTATTTTTTTTCTGACAGCACCTACAGGGAATGAACACAGGCCAAGGCAAAGACCAACCCCCTAGAGGTAAAAACTGCGGGTGCGCTATGCCCGTTGCTAAGAGCCAAACTCTTCCTGCGATTTGAGGCTTAAGTCGAGTCCAGTATTAACTTTTGTAAAAAGAAATTTAAAGGGAGCAGAATACCTTCGTTTGGGTTTTTCTGTATTTTGAAAGGTCCCGCTCTAGTTTTTTGTTGCATTTGTTTTAAGTTTGTTAATTGAAGGTTTTTACTTCAGGGGTTTTTTATAAAAAGCAGAATTGCCCGCTATTTTCTTCTTTTGGCGGCCGGGTGTAGGCAAAATTTGGATAAAACCCGAAAAAGACCTTGCTTTTTATAAAAAGAAAAAATAATTTTTGTTACTTTAATTTTTAAAATTTTTATTTAAATATTCCCGCTGCCCCCTCATTTATTAAAAAAAAGGGACATTAAAACGGTTTATGGTTCTTCTTTTTTTATTTAATTTTGGGTTTTTATTACGTCTTCAAGTTTTTCCCGTTCCCTGAAAATGATTATTTCCCCTTTTTGACCCTTTGGTCAATCCATAAAAAAATATTTCGTTGTTAAATTTAACATTTAAGCCCCCAAAATTGTGAAGATGTAAAACTTTAGACACCAAAGGGCAACTGGGTTTGGGTTTCTACACCTCCCCCCTTTCCCAAAAAGTTTTCTTTTTTATCAAAAAGGGTTTATAAGGTTTAAACCCCCTAGCGTGATTTTGGGTTTGGACTACCCCCAATCGAACATTTTACTTTCGTTTTTTTTTTTGGAAATTAAAAAAAATTTTCCTTCCTCTTTTGAACGGTTCTTCATCTTCGACAGCATAAAAAAACCTTTAAGGATCTTGTGAGGACGCCCAAAACTAAAAAATTTCCCTATAGTTGGGCTGCCCTGTTCTGGGATTGTTTTTATGATGAAAACATCTTTTCGTAATATATTGGGAAATGTGTCTCATTTTTGGTTTCGCCCAAACAGCCCTTTTAAATTTTGGGTTGTAACCAAAAGTCAAAATCTAAGCGTTTTCGAATGCCCGTACTTTGCTTCGGTGTTGTTGATTTGATAAAAACGTTTGTTTATTAAAAATTAGTTTTATTGACAATCTGTCTTTTAATGCTCCTTTTAAAGTTTGGGGGATGCGGGTTTTTAACAACTCAAAATTAGGGGAATGGAAAAAAACGATTTCCATACGGGAAACTTTACGGCTACATATTTTTTGGGCGTCTTAGTTTTCTCCAGCGCCTTTTTCTATGTTTTAGTGCTTCTTCATTTTCGATTCCTTGGAAAAGCAAGGTCCCTCCCTTTCCCTTCCCCGGGTTTGCCATAGATCAGAATAGGTTAAAAAATGTTTGCTTGTGAAAAAAAAAATATTTTTGCCCCAATTTTTATAGAAATTTTTTTTAACGATTGCCCGTCCCAAATTCTGTACAACTTCCCGTTTGGGGGCTGTTGGGTTTAATCGACTCTATTTTTAAAATAAGACGCGGGAGGGCCTGGCCCCAATCAATTTTATCCCCTTCCCAAGGGCTGGAAATTTGGGCCCGTAAGAAATTTTTTCTTGCATCCCAAAAGTAGATGGATTATTTGGGCAAAAATATTCCGTTTATTTTCCCCTTTAGCCATGGGGCTCTTTCTGTTTTCTATGCGGGGCAAAAAACGAGCCCCTTGTGCTTGTTGGGCTTTTTCTGAAGCAAAATCCAAAAATAAAATTTTTTAAAAAATGGCAGGAATTGGGAAAGGGGAAGAAAATTATGATGTTTTTGATCCCTGGAGCGACCCTGAGGTAATGAAAACCCTTTTCCCCAGCATCGCTCAAAAGCCTTTATTGCAGGGAATTAAAAAGCAAGTACGGTCGAAGCATTTTACAAAAGTTTAGGCCCAAAAACCCCCCGAATTTTTGACCCAAAAGTTTTTTAAAATTTGAAGGGTCATTTGTCTGTAAAAAAAAGATAAAAGGGGAACTTTTCGGCTTACAACTAAAAAAGACCCAAACAAATTTTTTTAGTGTGGGTTCAATTAGAAATAGACTCAGGTGAAAGAACAAAATCGCCTTGGGAATTTTTGACCCAAATTAAAAGGGGGGGAGGGGTTGCTAAAAATTCAAAACACACTAAAAAGAACTCCCCAAGATAAAAACCAAAAAGCAAAATGGAAATTTAAAAAAATTAAATAAAACAGGGAGGCGAAAAAATTTTAAAAATTCAATTTGAAAAACCCGGGAAAAAAGTTTTTCAGAAGAAAACAGCGGATTAAAAACAATTTAAAGATTTCCCCTTTCCTATGCGAGAATTTTTTAGCCCCTTTATCGTACTTTAAGAACCATCAGAGGCGAAATTAACAAAAAATTTAGCAAAAAATAGGTGGGAAATAGATGGGCATATTAAAAAGAGAAAAGAAAAAATCGTTTTGGGTGATGACGCCCAAATTGGGCCCGATATTAAAAAAAAAGAATAACCCAAAAAACTAAAAAATTTGAACAAGAGGATCAGCAAAAACTAGAATTTCCCAATACTAACCGAAACTTTACGAACTCAAGTGAATAGAATAAGAGAAAAATATCGAAAAATTTTTATATGAAAGACGCAACGCTAGCAGAACGAATAAGAAAAATTTTTAGGGGGGCAGGGAAATACATTAGGGAAGCGTTATAACTGCCTTAGGATTTGCAATAAGTCATGGTGATGGCTATTACAGGCGGGGTGGAGGGCAAAGTCCCGTGCAAACCCCCGCCACCGCCATCGCCTCCCCTGATAAATCAGGGTAAAAAAAAAAGCCCTTTTCATCTTGCAAGTTTATTTAAAAAAAAAAAGCTTGGGAAAGCTGTTGACGCTTTAAGGAAATTTGGGGGGTAATTTGTCAGCTGGGGTTTTGGGCTCTGGGAAGCAAAGTAGTTGGGGTTTATGGCCGAGCACTTTGGACAATTAGTTCCGTAATAGGGTTGGGGTTTTTTTAGTAGTAAAGGGCCAAAATAAATTTCCCATGCCCGTTAATCCAAGAACAAAAACGGGGTCTTTTCATATTCATGGTTTTTCGCGAACAGAGTCCCCGAGCTTTGCTTTAGGGTTTTAATGGCTTTGGGGGGGTTTTTGGAAATTCGGGGATTAGATGAAATTATTTTTGGGTGTTTGTTTACTCTTGTAATTTTAATGGTCAGAAATTTTTGTGTTTTTCCCCAAACCCTTTTGGGTTTATTGCCTGCTATAAGAATTTCATTTTTTATAGTTTTTATTATTCCTACCCGGAGTCTGAGGTCAGAAAAGGGAGCATGGGATAAAACCAAATGAACAGCAAAAATCTACTTTCGATCTTGCGGGTATTGTAAAAATTTTTGGGATCTTTTAAAAACTTGAAGGTTAAATTTAACTGTGAATTAAATTTGGGGTCCTCTAAATTTTCTATGTATTGTTTTTTTGCATCAAAACAGTAGGGAAAGGAAACTGTTTTGGGTCGATCTTTGTGCTTGCCCAACCAGCAAACACAAAAAGTAAGTACGGGAAAAGAGTCGTTTATTCCCTTCTATTTTCCCCCCTAGTTGGCCCCTTTGAAGTGTTTAAGTAAATGTTGTCCATGGGTGGTTTTTTTGCTCTTGTCTATTTCCAGGGCCAACAATTTTTTAAGGGAAAAGCCGGTCAAAAATTTTTACTTTCTGGGGTTTCCCCGAAAATAAATGCGCCTATGCCATGTTAGATCCCAAATTTTGTTTTAAAATTGTTTGATGTTAATATTGAATTCGTTACGTCCTTTCCCAAAAACCTTCATGTCTATTCTGTTGTGAGTGGATTTTAAAAGGTTTTTTTCATTTGGCAATGGCGTTTCAATTCAGCCAAAATACGGGCTGAAAGGTTTTAAAAAGAATTGAAATGGTTTTCATGGGCCTCACCCAAAAGGGTCTGGTGATTTAAATGATCAGATTACGCACTCCCAACCCCCTTGAAGGGCCCAAAAACCCGCCCTTTTAAAATGGTTTTGATTAAAAAATGCATCGGAAGGGTCAAAACCCCGTTTTGGATGTGTCGTCTTCAATGGGGGGTTAAAAATAAACTGCTTAATGGGGGGTTTCTCACCTTTTTATGAAAAAAGGAGTTTGGGTCACAGCAAAAGTCAAAAGTATCAGTTGCTAAATTTTTAAGGGTTGTAGTGCGGCCCAAAAGAATATTTTGGCCGTATTTTGAAAGCACTATTTTTTAATTTTTTTTAAAAAATGTTTGTAACAATAACAAAAAAAAGGCCCCTCCTTGTTTTTAGAAAATGCTATTTATAAAGGGGGGCCCAAACCAGAACGGTTTTGCGCTCCATGAAATATTTTTAAAAAAGGGCGATGGTTTAATATAAGCAAAACCAAGGAGGGAAAAACAAGATTTTAAAAAATTACCAGAGCAGGGGGCAAAATAAACCCCCTTTTTAATAACCCGATGGTTATTACGGGGTTTTTTCGTAAAAGGGAAACCAAAAAAAGGGAAAATTTAACATTACTCTCAAAAATTAACAAAGCAAATCTAAAAAAAAATGTTAACATTTTAAGCTAAGAAGTATCTTACTTTTTTGAATAGAGAGCTAGCTAAATGTTAGGCTTTTCAATGGCAAAACTAACCCCCTCAAGGTTTTAGTGTGAGCCCGACAAAAAACTTTGAGGGGGAAAATCCGCTCGATCTCGCTTTAATTTATTACTCTATGTTCCCTTTGGGGTGAGCTGAGCACTGGGTGAAAACTTATATGAGGGGGCCCCCAACTGTTTTTTAAAAGCTCTTCCCTCAGGGGGAAAAGGTATTGGATTATAAAATTTTACCAAATTCCCTTAAATTTTCAGTTTAAAAGATTAGTTTGTGGGAGGAAACGGATTTAAATTTTAAAATAAAAACAAAAACCCAAAAGGGGGGAAAACTGTGAAATGTGATAATCTTTCCCCTTTTTTTTGGAAATAAAAAAATTAAAATGTACTAAAAAAAAGTCGCGGGGGCCAGAAAAACCGGAAAATTACATTAGGCCTGTAAAGGGGTAAAACCCTTTGAATTAAAAAAACCCCTTGGGGGCCCTTGAGACTTTTAACAAACGGTTTAGATAGGCACTTTGTATTTGGGGTTTGGGGTCACTAAAAATTGGTGATTATAAACCCCAAAAAAAGAGGTTGGCGACAGCAAAAAGTTTCCTTAAAAATGAAAAACTGCGCAAACTAGGGGGAAAAAATGTTTGGGCCCGTATGTATAAAAAAATTTTTTCGAAAAAACCCGACCTCAAATGGCACTTAGAACCATATTTAGAATGGGGAAAAAAAATTGAATTCATAAACCCATTTAAAATATTTTAGCCCTCAAAAAGTTTTAGAAAAAAAATTCAACTTTGGCCCCTTTTTCCTTTTAAAATCTTATGCGGGGCGACCCAAAAGTGGGAAAAAAAAATTGAAATAACGGGCCCTATGGAAAAAAACGTAATCCTCCACAGAAAAGAAAAAAAGGGTTTTAAAAAAAGCTTCTAAAAATTACAGTTTTTCCCAAAACAGAAAATTTTGGGGGACACGTTCACAAATTTTATTTGAAATTTTTGTCTTTAAAAAATGTGGGGAGGGGGTGGGGGTTTTGGGCGTTTGTGTTTACCCTTTAAAAAGGGAAAAAAATTGCTTTGGGAAAACTTAGGGCGTTAAAAGCCTTAAGTTGTTGGGCTTTGTTTTTTCACAATGGTGAGGTTTAAGATCATAAAAAACAACAACAAAATTCTGTTGATTAAATAGAAAAAAATCTTTCAGAAATGAATTGGTTTTAAACTTACACTTTAGGCCTCGTAGGGGGTTTTTTATAAATGAACAAGTTTTGACGGAGAGTAGATAAAAATAAAAACTGGATTTTGATTAAATTCTGTTATAAAACTATGGAGCAGTTAAACTTTATGATAAAATCCCCCATTGGGTCATTTTATTTTTTGGGCAGGCTGGTTTTGGAAAAAAAAATTTTTTATCCCCGACCCGTTACAAACAGTTTTTTTCGTTATTTTTTTTAATCAATTGTGGTTTTCTGTCCCCCCACTTAAATGGAACAAAAAATTTTCATGATGAAGGTTTATATGGAAGATGATGGGGCATATATTTAGTTGACCCCGCAATAAACTGAAATGAATGTCTAGAACGCTTTTTTTTTATTGTTTGAGGGAACGCCCAAAAGCTATTTATTATTTGATGACTGTTTTAGCAAAAAAGAGACATTGTTAAAAAGAGAAAAAAAATTTGGGCAAAAAATAGCTTTTTAGGGAAGGCATGGGGATAAGTGTTTTGGATTTTATTTTCAAAAATAAAAAACTCAGTTTTAAAAGACTTTAGAGAACAGTTAAAAACGTTGTTCTATTTTTACATGAAAGAAAAAAGACCCCATTTTTTTGTGGGTTTTCGCGGAAAAAGATTTTATTGAAAATGACCCGGAAAAAAACCGGGTTAAACAAAATTAATAGTCTGAAAAGTTTAGTAAATTAGTATTAAAAACAAATAACCCTACACAGTATGTTTGTTTGTAGATAATCGTTTTTTTTTTAGTTATTGAAGTCTTACTTGTCAGAGAACTGTAATATGCTGCTTCTAGGTCACTTTCGTCCCAAAAAACTGTCTGTCTGTCTGTCTCTCTCTGTCTCTCTCTTCTCTGTCTGTCTGTCTGTTCTGAGGGCAACTTGACCTTAAACGGGTTTTGTCAGGGGTGCCGGTGATTCTCTCTCTCTCTCTCTCTTCCGCCACAGGAAAAGGCGGCTTTTAGGCCACTTTCGCCCAAAAACTCGGTGGTGAAGCAAGTGAGTTAGAATGAAGGTTTTCCTGTTCTCCCTGTCCTTTGCCCAGTAATGCTTACACTTTGCCCTGTCCGGTCTCCTGAATAAGGTCTAGAATTTTCGTCCTTTCTCTTGCCCAGTAACGCTTATACTTTTGCCCTGTCCTTTGCCCCAGTAACGTTTAGACTTTCGCCCTATACTTCGCCCAGTAGCGCTTACACTTTCGCCCTATCCATTGGCTACTAACGCTTACATTTTATCCCTGTCCTGTGCCCTATAACGCTTACACTTTCGCTCTGTACTCTATCGAATAACGCTTACGCGTTCGCCCTGTCCTTTGGTCGCTAACGTTCACACATTTGTCCTGTCCTATGCCTATAACGCTAACAGTTTTTGCCTAGTTCTTTGGCCCGTAATGCTTACACTTTCGCCCCGTCTTGCCAATAATGTTACACATTCGCCCTGTCTTTTTTGGCCAATCACGCTTACACTTTGACCAGTCTTTTGCCTGGGAACGCTTTCACTTTTGACTTGTCCTAACCCAATAATGTTTACACATTTGACCTGTCCTTAATTGCCTAGTAACGCTTGCACATTCACTTTGCGCTTTGCCCAGTAACGCTTACAGTTTTGATTGTCCTTTCCCCAGTAAGGCTTAGATTTTTGCCATGTCCTTTGCAAACGCTTACTCTTCGTACTGTCCTTTGCCAGTAAGATTACAGATTTGTCCTGTTCTTTCTCAAATATCACTTACACTTTTACCTTGTCCTTTGCCCAGTAACGCTTACACTTTCGCCAGTCCTGTACCCCGTAACGCTTACAGGTTTGCCCTGTCCTTTCTCAAATAACGTGTGTACTTTTGGCCTGTCCTATCCCAAGTAATGCTTACACTTTAGCCTTGTTCTTTGCCCAGTAACGCTTAGAGTTTTGCCCTGTCCTTTGGCATGTAAACGCTTCGCTTTTGCCATGTCCTATCCCATATGACGCTAACATTTCCCCCTGTCCTTTGCCAAGTAACGCTTACACATTCACCCTGTCCTTTGCCAGTAACGTTTACACTTTTGCCCTGTCCGTTCTCCCGAATAACGTCTACACTTTCGCCCTTTCTCTTGCCAGTAACGCTTACACTTTTGCCCTGTCCTGTGCTTACTAACGTTTAGACTTTCGCTCTGTCCTATGCCAAAATTACGTTTACACTTTCGCCCTATACTTCGCCCAGTAACGCTTACCACTTTTGCCCTGTCCATTGCTCACCAACGTTTAACCATTTGTCCTGTCCTATGCCTATGGCGCTAACATTTTCGCCCTGTTCTTTGCTCGTAATGCTAACACTTTCGTAATGTACTTTGCTCAGTAATGCTTACTGTATACACTTTCGCCCTGTCTTTTGGCCAATAACGCTCACATTTTGCCTGCCCATAGCCCCGTGATGCTTGCACTTTTGACCTGTCCTTTGCCTAGCAACGCTTACACTTTCGACTTTTCCTTAACCCATTAATGCTTACACTTTTGACCTGCCCTTTGCCTAGTAACGCTTACACATTCACTCTGTCCTTTGCCTAGCAACGCTTACACTTTTGATTGTCCTTTCCCAGTAACGCCGATAATTTGCCGTGTACTTTACCACTAACGCTTACACTTCGCACTGTCCCTTGCCCCGTAACGGTTAGAGTTTTGCCTTGTCCTTTGGCATGTGACGCTTACGCTTTTGCCATGTTCTTTTCCATAAAACGCTTACATTTTCCCCCTGTCCTTTGCCCAGTAACGCTTACACTTTGCCCTGTCCGTTTTCCCGAATAACGTCTACAGTTTTGCCCTTTCTCTTGCCCAGTAACGCTTACACTTTTGCTCTGTTTTGTGCTTACTAACGTTTTACACTTTCACTTTGTCCTTTGCCAAAATTACGTTAAGAGTTTCGCCCTATACTTTGCCAAGTAACGCTTACACTTTCGCCCTATCCTTTGGCTACTAACGCTTACATTATATCTGTCCTGTGCCCTATAACGCTTACACTTTCGCTCTGTACTGTACCGAATAAGGCTTACACGTTCGCCCTGTCCTTTGGTCACTAACGTTCACACTTTTGTCCAGTCCTATGCCCATAACGCTAACGTTTTCGGTTAGTTCTTTGCCCCTTAATGCTTACACTTTCACTCTGTACTTTGCCCAGTAATGCTTACACGTTCGCCCTGTCTTGCCAAATAACGCTTACACTTTCACCCTGTCTTTTGCCCCCAAACACTTACATTTTGACCTGTCCTTTGCCTAGTAACGCTAATACTTTTCACTTGTCCTTAAGCCAATAATGCTTACACTTTTGACCTGTCGTTTGCCTAGTAACGCTTCACATTCACTCTGTCCTTTGCCCAGTAACGCTTACACTTTTGACTTGTCCTTTCCTCAGTGACGCTTAGAATTTTGCCGTGTCCTTTACCACTAACGCTTACACTTCGTACTGTCCTTTGCCCAGTAACGCTTACAGCTTCGCCTGTTCTTTCCCAAATAACGCGTATACTTTTACCTTGTCCTAACCCAGTAACGCTTACACTTTCGCCCAGACCTGAGTCCCGTAACGCTTAGGAGTTTGCCCTGTCCTTTCCCAAATAACGCGTTTACTCTTGCCCTGTCCTTTCCCAAATGATGCGTACACTTTTGTTGTTGTTCTTTGCCCAGTAACGCTTACACTTTCACCCTATCCTTCGCCATGTCACGCTTACACGTTTTACCCTTTGCCTTGCCCAGTAATGCTTACCCTTTACCCTGTCCGTTTTCCGAATAACGTCCATTTTCGCCCTTTCTCTTGCTCAGTAAAGCTTTACACTTTTGCCCTGTGCTTTGCTCACTAACGGTTACTCTTTCGCTGTGTCCTTTGCCAAATAACGTTTAGATGTTCGCCTTTACTGCGCCCAGTAACGCTTCCACTTTTCCTGTGCTTTGGCTACCAACGCTTCGCCACGTTGTGTGTGTGTGTGTGGGGTGTTGTGTGTGTGTGTGTGTGTGTGTGTGTGTGTGTGTGTGTGTGTGTGTGTGTGCGTGCGTGCGTGTGTCTGTGCGTGTGTCTGTGCGCGCGCGTGCGTGTGGGTGCGTGGGTGTGTGTGTGCTCGCGCGCGCCACTTTTGGAACCAAATTGACTGTCATCAAGATGAAGATCAAAGACGTTAAAACAGTCGCAATATGTTCCAACCGTGGTGAGCGGTCACGTGCTTCCCATCTTCAGGCTGATCCTTCCGGTGGAAACGACACACAGTTCAGGTAGGTTTGTTTCAATTTTGTTCTTTGTTATAAAAAAAAATGAATATGAGCACGTTGGATTGCCATGCGCACTAAAAGCATTCACTACCTGTAGTAGGATCACTTGTTTCAGAATGTCAGTATTACCTCCTCCCCAGTGCGATTGGCTAGTAACCGCATTCTCCCTAGTATGGCTTGTTATTAACTCTTGCCCGCTTATAACCTCCTGCCTAGCAGACCTCGCCAGTAACCTCCTTTTACTCGGTTCAATTTGCTAATTAACCCCTGCCCACTAGATCATGCTAGGAATCTTTTGTCCTGCCCACTGCAGCTTAGTAATTACGTCCTGCCCATTACAGCTTGCTAACAATATTTTTTCTGCCCAGTACAGCTCACTAGTAACCGCCTTCTGCCTGCCCAATACAGCTTCCTAGTAACCTTCTTTTTAGTCTTATCATGTACAGCATGGTTACAACATTCTTTTACCGAATACAGCTTTCTAGTAACCGCACGCTGCCCAGTACAGTTTGCTGGTTACCTTCTGCCCCCCTACAGTTTAATTTGTAGCCTACACCCAGCAAATACAGCTTGCTAATAACCTACCTTGTAGACCATGCTAGTAATCAGTTTTTGTGCATTGGTGCTTGCTAATTACCTGTTCCTACCCTCTACAACCTACTAATAATCTTCCGCCAATAACAGCTTGCTAACAGCCTCCTGTCCAGTAGTATTTGCTAGTATATCTTCATTTTACCCAATACAGCTTTCTAGTGACCTTGTTGTACAGTACAGCTTGATAGCAACCTGGTTTTGCCCCGTACAATTTGCTACTTCCCTGCTTGCTACTAACCCTCCAGCTTGAAGCAGCAGTCATTCTACCCACCACAGCTTGGTAATTGCCTCCCCTGCCAACTACACTTTTTTGGTAATCTTTTCTGTCCATGCTGCTTGTTAAAAAAACCCCCCCTTGCCCAGTGCGGTTTGCAACCCACTTTCGCCGAACCAGCTTGCAAGTAACCTTTTTTTGTCCAGTACCCGCTTTTTGTAACCTCCTTACAAGAAAAAGCTGCTGGAACAATTTTCTGGGAGACAGATTATTAGTAACCTTATGTTCCCCCCCCGTGCAGATGTCTAGAATCCTGCTTTTGCCCGGAAGTTTTTTAGAAACCCTCCCCTGCCCAAACACGTTTGAAATTTTGTTCGGCCCATGGGGGCTTGCTTGCAACCCATCTTGCCCAGTGCGCTTGCGGGGGCCCCCTTTGGGTCGGGCGCATTTTTAAAATTTTCGCCTTCTGGCAGTACAGTTTTCTAATAAAATCCTACCAATTATGCTTGCAGTAATCACCTTCATCCATACAGCTTTTAGTATCCACCTCGTGCCCCGTACAGCTTGTTAACACACTTTATTTCACACCATAGCTTATTATAATGGTCCTTCTATCATGTCACTATGCTAATAATCGCTTCTGTCCAGGCAGCTTGCTATAAACCCATCGCCCCCGTGCAGCTTGAACAATCCCAGGGGAGCTTGACATACATCTTGCTGAAAACCTTTTCTTAGTAAAACTTTCAGGACCTTTGTCCGATACGTTTCTAGTAGTCCCTCCTTTGCCTGCTGCGCTTGCTAACAACCTTCTTTTACCCAAACAGCTTGCTAGCCCCTTCTTCTGCCATACACTTGCATAACGCTTTCCCTGAACAACGGCTATTTAAAATCTCTCTCCCCCCTGCAGCTTTCTAAAAATCTCGTTTTTGCCCAGCGGCTGCCGATGACCCTTTGTCAGTAACAGCGCTGACCACCTTGCGTAGAACCCTTCTTGTCGCCGGTCTTTTGGGCCCCGCACAGCATGCAAACCCCCCTCCTGCAAAGCACACCTGTCAAAAACCCCGCCCATTGCTGCTTGCTAACAACACCTTGGCGTCCAGGGAGCTTGCTAAAACCCCTGCCAGTACCTCTTGCTTATTACCTCCTGCCTATAGAGTTTGCTGGTAAATTCCGCCCCTACAGCTTGCTAATTACCTCCCTCTGCCCCCACAGCTTGCTATATCTTTTTCTGGCCCAGACAGCTTTCTTTATTCGCCTTTTGTCCCGTCAAATCGCGGGTTTT
>JAFLJL010016461.1:72141-94669 GCA_018398815.1 Conus ventricosus
TAACCCTTTACTGGTGGCTCGCGTTTGAAGAGACTGGGATTTTAGAGATAGCGTGTGCCACGCTTTCATGAACGTTTGTAGGGTTAATGATGTCCATGTCTACTTCGCTAAATGTATTGCTTAATTGTTTGTCACTATTAAATATTTCTTCCATCGTATTTTAGTTTTTTTATCCTCGAATTTATTTGGGTGGTCGTCATTTTAAAGCCACAATATTTACTTAAATTAAAAAAAAAAAATGTATATAAAAGTAAGTAAAAACACGCTTTTTATTCTTGCCCAAGCGTTGCAACATTCAAGCCCCGTTAACCTTACAATAACGCCTGCTAATATTTTAGCTTTTTCTAAATCACTACAGTCAATGTCAACATTTTTGGTTGCTTCGTTAAATAGTCACTATGTCTTTTATTATATTTTTTTACATCATTCCAAACCAAAATTCAAAAAAATTTCAATGTTAATGCTTTCATTGTTTCGTCAAAAGTTCATTACAATTCTTTAAATCAATTCACTGAGTTCGGCAGCCATTTTAAATCTAAAATAAATAAAAATAATTGTAAATTCAGTTATTTTTCATAGTCTTTTCTAATCGTAAAAACTGATCAGGTTTTTAAAGGTAACAGTTATCCTTCAAGGTCATCAGACACATGCAGGTCAGCATCTTCGGGGGCAATATTATCAAGTAAAATAGCAAAAAGCTTTATAACGGGTTTAAGCCAAGACTTTGGATTTTACTAATGGCTTTCAATACGCTTTCTCGCATAGTTAAGTTTTCCCAAAAAGTTCTGTTATAAATTCATCAAACATGTCCTTTAACACTTCTTTATCAACTCCAGCATTAATCGCCCCCCCCAAAATAAATCAAATATTTCAGTAAGCTTTATAACTACCTGGGGCTCATTTTTTAAACTCAAATAAAAAACAGCAATTAAAAAAATAAGTAATCAGTTTCCCCTTGGGTTTTGTGCAGAATTAGAAGAAGTTATATGTGTGTGTGCGCACGTGTGGTGTGTGTGTGTGGTGTGTGTGTGTGTGTGTGTGTGGGGTGTGTGTGTGTGTGTGTGTGTAAAATTATTAGCAATTTAGTTGCAGATCCTTTTGACTAGTTTACGCACTGCTTTGTAGGACAAAAGGTGAGTGGGCAGAGGTGCGTGTGTGGGGGTGGGGTGGGGTGTGTGTGCGTGCGTGGGGTGGGGTGGGGGGGGGGGGGTGGGGGGGGGGTGTGGGGGGGGTAGGGGATGTGCGTGCGTGGGGTTGGGGTGGAGGTGTGTGTGCGGGGGGTTTTGGGGTGTGTGGGGTGGGGTGGGGTTAGGGGTTGGGTTGGGGGTGGGTGCAGGGTTACCTCCCTTAGTAATTATTTTCGGCCCTGTTGAGGGCCTTTCTAGGACGCGGCGGTCTTGGGCCGTGCGACACAGTTCTGGCGTATTTTTAGCTCTGTGGAGGGCCTTTCTAGACGCGGCGGTTTGGGCGCGTGACACAGTTCTGGCGTATTTTTAGGTCTGTTGCGGGCCTTTCTAGGACGCGGCGGTCACGGAAACAATGAAAACAGTTCTGACGTTTTTTTAGGCTGGAGCCCGCTTCCTTTGGCCAGAAATTGATTTTTTTCACAGGGGGCTAGCGTTTTTTTAAACGCTCTGCCAGAACTCACGAAAGCCAACGTCGCTTTGCATATATTTTAAAATGAGCTTTCTTTTCTCATACAAGCTGTGGATCGAAATTCCGAGCTTGTGGAAAATTTGGATAGTAGAAAAAACAAAATGATAATTCCCTCAGTTTTTTACACAGCGTGGGTTCCATCGAATTTCAGTTTTCAAATAATTCTCCCAGGACGCTTTTGGGTTAGATTTTTAAAAAACAGTTTTTGTTTTTTCAAGCCAATGGCCTAAAGCAAAGATTGCTGAAGAGTTTTAACGATTTTCAGCTTTGATCTCAGAACCGGCCTTCAGCAGAACAGGCGTAATTTCAGTTATGGTTTTTTGCTTCATAAAAGAACCTTCGTCAATCGGGTCATAATCAAGTTTCTCTACAAAACAATTACGTAAAAAATCATCTAGTTCACTTACTGCATTTCCCGTTTTCTTGCTTAGTTTCCAAAAGATTTAAACTCTCTTTTGACCGGGTCGGTTTCGAGCAAGGCTCGCGTTAAACACGTTCCTCACTCATTAACGTCCCACCCCAGAAATGGCCAAACTCCGAGTCCCCGGCAGAAAATGATGTCATAACCCCCTGTCGATTGGGTGAACGCGCACACGTGACAGCTAAACCCGATTAATAATGAAGTATTGACAGCAGGTCTCGTGTGCAACAGTGCGTGCAAAAACAACCTCAGCGACCAATATATGATTGGAACCAGTCTGGGGGTGGGAGGCTGTCAAGCCATATAAATGTTTTAGTTAATTTTAGGGTCCTTGGAGAGAATGTAAATATCTATGTTAAACGATCCCCAAATCTTATTTGCACGTAAGCCCCCCCCCATTTTAAATTGACAATTACGTCATTTTTAGAGGTTTTGCGTGTTAATTTTGTTTGTTAAAAGGTGTTAATTTTGGCCAAAACTGATATGAGATGGCGTGATTTGTATGTGAAAAGGGGGGTTTTCGTGCAAAATAAGATGGGCGGGTCTTGAACATAGATTTTTACATTCTCTCTAGTAAATTTTGTCCCCAAACCAGAAATTAGTTACTAGCAACTTTTTCTATGAAAAAGGCAGGTTACAAACAAGCGGTACTGGACAAAAAACAGGTTTTACTTGCAAGCGTGGCTCGGCGAAAGATGGCGTTATAGCAAGCCGCACTGGGCAAGGAGGGGTTTTAAATATATCAAGCAGCACTGACAGAAAAAGATTACCACAAGCTGTATTTGGCAGAGGGAGGAAAATTACCAAAGCTGTGGTGGGTAGAACGTGACTAGCATGCTCTACAAGCTGGAGGTTGTAGCAAGCAGGGAAGTAGCAAATTGTACTGGGCAAAACCAGGTGGCTATCAAGCTTTTACTGTACAACAAGAAGGTCACTAGAAAGCTTTTATTGGGTAAAATGAAATAACTAGCAAATACTACTGGACAGGAGGCTGTTAGCAAGCCGTTATTGGCAGAAGTTTAATTAGTAGGTTGTAGAGGGTAGGAACAGGTAATTAGCAAGCACCCAATGCACAAAAACTGATTACTAGCATGGTCTACAAGGTAGGTTTTTAAAGCAAGCTGTTTTTGCTGGTGTAGGCTACTAATAAACTGTAGGGGCAGACGGTAACCACAAACTGTACTGGGCAGCGTGCGGTTTACTAGAAAGCTGTATTCGGTAAAAGAATGTTGTAACCATGCTGTACATGAAAAAAAGGTTACTAGGAAGCTGTATTGGGCAGGCAGAAAGGCGGTTACTATGAGCGTACTGGGCAGAAAAAATATTGTTAGCAAGCTGTAAATGGGCACGAAATTACAAAACCTGCAGTGGGCGGGGCAAAAAAATTCCAGCTTTATCTAGTGGGCAGGGGTTTAATTAGCAAATTAAACCGAGTAAAAGGAGTACACTGGCGGGGTCGCTAGGCAGGGGTTATAAGCGGGCAAGAGTTAATAACAAGCCATACTAGGGAGAAGGGCGATTACAGCCAATCGCACTGGGGGGAGGTTACTGACATTCCTGAAAAAAGTGATCCAAACTACAGGTGTGAATGCTTTTAGTGGCGCATGGCAATCCAACGTGCTCATATGAAATTTTTTTTTTTATAAAAAAAAGAACAAAATTGAAAAAAACACCTCCCTGAACTGTGTGTCTTTTCCCCACCGGAAGGTAATCAGCCTGAAGTGGGAAGCACGTGACCGCTCACCACGGTTTGGAAATACTTGCGACTTTTTTTAACGTCTTTGATCTTCATCTTGATGACAGTAAATTTTGGGTTTCCCAAAAGTGGCGCGCACGCGGCACACACACACCCCACGCACGCCCCGCGCCCCACACACACCCACGCACGCACGCACCCACACGCACGCACGGCACACAGACACACGCACGCACGCACACACACCACACACACACACACACCACACCACACAACACACACACACACACCACACACCACACACACAACGTGGCGAAGCGTTGTAGCCAAAGCACAGGGAAAAGTGGAAGCGTTACTGGGCGCAGTATAGGGCGAACATCTAAACTTATTTGGGGAAAGGACACAGCGAAAGAGTAACCGTTAGTGAGGAAAGCACGGGCAAAAGTAAATCTTTACTGAGCAAGAGAAAGGGCGAAAATGTGGACGTTATTCGGGAAAACGACAGGGTAAAGGGTAGCTTACTGGGCAAGGGAAAGGGCAAAACGTGTAAGCGTGACTGGCGAAGGATAGGGGGAAAGTGTAAGCGTTTTTAAGGGCAAAGAACAAACAAAAGTGTACGCACATTTGGGAAAGGACAGGGCAAGAGTAAACGCGTTATTTTGGGGAAAAGGCAGGGCAAAACTCTAAGCGTTACGGGGCAAGGTCTGGGCGAAAGTGTAAGCGTACTGGGTTAGGACAAGGTAAAAATATTACGCGTTATTTGGGAAAGAACAGGGCGAAGCTGTAAGCGTTACTGGGCAAAGGACAGTACGAAGTGTAAGCGTTAGTGGTAAAAGGGCACGGCAAAATTCTAAGCGTCACTGAGGAAAGGACAAGTCAAAAGTGTAAGCGTTACTGGGCAAAGGACAAAATGAATGTGTAAGCGTTTTTAGGCAAACGACAGGTCAAAAGTGTAAGCAATATTTGGCTTAAGGCAAGTGAAAAGTATTAGCGTTACTAGGCAAGGACAGGTCAAAAGTAAGTTGTGGGGCAAAAGACAGGGTGAAAGTGTAAGCGTTATTTGGGAAGGGCCGGGCGCAACGTGTAAGCATTACTGGGCAAAGTACAGAGTGAAAGTGTAAGCATTAAAGGGGCAAAGAACTAACCGAAAGTTAGCGTTATGGGCATAGGAATGGACAAGTGTGAACGTTAGCGACCAAAGGACAGGGCGAACGTGTAAGCCTTATTCGGTACAGTACAGAGCGAAAGTGTAAGCGTTATAGGGCACAGGACAGATATAATGTAAGCGTTAGTACCAAAAAGGGTAGGGCGAAAGTGTAGCGTTACTTGGCGAAGTATAGGGCGAAAGTCTTAACGTAATTTGGCAAAGGACAAAATGAAGTGTAAACGTTAGTAAGCACAAAACAGAGCAAAAGTGTAAGCGTTACTGGCAAGAGAAGGGGCAAAGTGTTGTGTTATTCGGGAGAACGGACAAGGCAAGAGTGTAAGCGTTACTGGGCAAAGGGGCAGGGTGAAAATGTAAGCGTTTTATGGGAAAAGAACATGGCAAAAGCGTAAGCGTCACATGCCAAAGGCAAGGCAAACTCTAAAAAAGTTACGGGGCAAGGACAGTGCGAGTGTAAGCGTTAATTGGTAAAGGACACGGCAAAAAATTTTAGGCGTTACTGGGGAAAGGGGCAATCAAAAGTGTAAAACGTTGCTAGGCAAGGACAGAGTGAATGTGTAAGCGTTACTAGGCAAAGGACAGGTCAAAAATGTAAGCATTAATGGGTTAAGGAAAAGTCGAAAGTGTAAACGTTACTAGGCAAAGGACAGGTCAAAAGTGCAAGCATCATGGGGGTATGGGGAGGCAAAATGTGAGCGTTATTGGCCAAAAGACGGGCGAAAAAATGTATACAGTAAGCATTACTGAGCAAAGTAAAATTACGAAAGTGTTAGCATTACGAGCAAAGAACAGGGCGAAAAAGTTAGCGCCATAGGCATAGGACAGGACAAATGGTTTTTTAAAAGTTAGTGAGCAATGGACAGGGCAAAAGTGTAAGCGTTACTGGGCGAAGTGTAGGGCGAACGTCTAAACGTAATTTTGGCAAAGGACAGAGTGAAAGTGTAACGTTAGTAAGCACAGGACAGGGCAAAAGTGTAAGCGTTATGGGCGAAATATAGGGCGAAAGTGTAAATAAATTTTGGCAAAGGACAGAGCGAAAGTCAAAAAGTTAGTAAGCACAGGACAGGGCAAAAAATGTAAGCGTTACTGGGCAAGAGAAAGGGCGAAAGTGTAGACGTTTAATTCGGGAGAACGACAGGGCAAAAATGGGAAACGTTACTGGGCAAAGGACAGGGTGAATGTGTAAGCGTTACTTGGCAAAGGACAGGGGGAAATGTAAGCGTCATATGGGATAGGACAGGGCAAAAGCGTAAGCGTTACAAGCCAAAGGACAGGGCAACACTCTAAGCGTTACTGGGCAAAAAACAAGGCTAAAGTGTAAGCATTACTTGGGAAAGGACAGGCCAAAAGTACACACGTTATTTGAGAAAGGACAGGGCAAACCTGTAAGCGTTACGGGGTACAGGACTGGGCGAAAGTGTAAGCGTTACTGGGCAAAGGACAAGGTAAAAGTGTAAGTGATATTTGAGAAAGAACAGGACAAATCTGTAAATCTTACTGGGCAAAGGACAGTACGAAGAGTAAGCGTTATTGCAAAAGGACATGGCAAAAATCTAAGCCTTACTGGGGAAAGGACAATCAAAACTGTAAGCGTTACTGGGCAAAGCGCAAAGTGAATGTGCAAGCGTTACTAGGCAAAGGACAGGTCAAAGGTTGTAAACATTATTGGGTTAAGGACAAGTCAAAAGTGAAAGCGTTCCCAGGCAAAAGACTGGTCAAAGGTGTAAGCGTGATTGGCCAAAAGACAGGGCGAATGTGTAAGCGTTATTCGATAGAGTCAGACAAAGTGAAGCGTTATAGGGAAACAGGCGGGGGATAAAATGTAACTTAGTACCAAAGGGAATAGGGCGAAAAAGGGGGAAGCGACGGGGCAAAAGTATAGGGCGAAATTTCCCTAAACGTTACGGGGGGAAAAGGACGGGGCAAAAGTAAAGCGTTACGGGGCAGGAAAAAGGGACAAAAATTATAGACCTATTCGGGACCGGACGGGGCAAAGTGTGCATTACGGGAAAAGGGGCCCCGGGGGGGGGGAAATAAAAACGTTATTTGGGAAAAGAACAGTGTGACGGTCTCGACGCCCCCTCGGTAATAAAATATATTTTATATTCAGGGAGCAGGGGGGTTATAGACAGAAGATTTACGCTTTCAAAACCAAAATGCGCTCTGATAGGCACCGCACTCGTCCTCACATGGGGGCCCCCACAAAGGGTGAGGAAACCAATAACTTTTCATAAAAAATAATAAATTTTTTATTCAACTTGACTCCGGCCCCCACCTTCATACACAACAAAAAATATCTGTATCATAAAAACCAGGGTAAACAGCAACAGACAATTTCATAAATCGACCCCTGTTTTCATTTACTTAATTAGCCGGGGAAAGAAATATTCCACATTCATTTCACACTAAAACCCTAAAGACAAATAAAACTCCGTAACTTTCCCAGCTTTCCTTGGTTGATCGCAGTTTTTATCCCACGTACGACCCGGCTGAAGCGCCACACTGTTTTTCCCCTCCCGATCCCAAAACCCATTGGGGGACACTGGAAACGTAGTTGAGTCGCACCCTCCCCGAGTCCCCGGACTCCACCGTATTTCCCCCTCCCACAAAAAGGGGCTCCTGTCGGCCTCCCCCACAGGTTTCTCGGGCTGCAAAACCCCACCGTTGTCGGGCAGCTCCCGTTTTGGCTCTCACGGGCTGACACGTCTTGCTGCGACCGTCCCCACACGGAGAAAAATTCTTCTCGTCGTCGCCCGGGCACAGCAACCTCCCTTCATACGTACCACCCGGAAAAACAAGGCGCAGCAACCTCTCTTCACGCTGTATTTTCTTGACCCCAGCAAGAGGGGCGTTCATTTTCCCTTTAAAGTGATACACCCCCCTCCTGGCTTTCAAGCACCTTATTTCTTTTTTTCTCAAAAAAAAGAGAAAACCCCCGAGTTTAACGGGCTAAACCAAAGGGAATCAGGGCACACACCATCACACGTTTTTTACCATAAATCCCCAAGTTATTTTTATTCCCCAGGGAAATCACAAGTCACCTACCACAAACACACCACAGTGCTAGGCCAAAAAAGATTTGGGCCCCCAGGGGTTAAATGCATAACCCTCCTATTCAAACCATTTCTTTCCCCGAAGCTACCATTGACTAACCCCTGGACTTTCTACCACCATGACGGATGCTTAAAGCATTTACCCCCTCCATAGACAACAAGGCGCAAACCCCCCAAATTGGGCCCGCAGCCTTCCATTCACCCCCCAGAAAAAGGACGACCGTGGCCTGTACTCGGGCCTGCGGGCGAGGGTCCCCCCCCGTGACGGCCACCTGACCATCGCTTCCCCCAGGCCCACCGGAAACCCAGTGAATAGCCACCCAGTGGTGGACGGAAAACCCTCCACCCAGGCCGCAGTCCACAACCCCCCCGCCATCCCTCGGACTGCAAACCCCACCCCCCAGAACTCCCCTCCTTCAACACGACCCGGGGCTTTTCCCCTCCGGCGATCCCGAATTCGCACCTTGAATAACCCAAGGAATTTCTCTCAACAACAGCAACTACCCTTAATTTCCCAAAAAGTCGAGAACATTCGGCCGACTCATGACACCCCCGTCCCTAAGAATGTTGTTAAAACAACTTTTCCCTCAAGGGACAAATTTTCCAAATTGGATAAAAAACTCAGTAGCATGGATCATATAACATACTACCCTATGTTTAAAGACTTCCTTCCAAAAACATCTCAACAGGAAAATTACCCAATTAAAAATAATAAATCAGTCAGTGTTCTATTGAATCACTGTATAAAGGCTCACAATAATCAAGAACTCTCTCTATAACGCTAGCTATCAGCATGCCCCTAAAATTTTAATTATCTTCCATCCATTTAAAATAAAACACCAATGATTAACCAAGATTAAAATTTCGGGTGTGGCCCAGCCTCCTAAACATAAAAAAACAAGTTCAGGGTGGGCCCCACCATCTGCTACATGGCCTCACACACAATATCAAAAAAACTTTTCCTGATTTACAACAAAAGGACATTTTCAACTTACTGTCAGGAAAAAGACAATCTTAAAAAATGATAAACCAGAAAAAAAAAAAAATTTTAAAACACGTGAGATGTCCCAAACCCCCCCCCCATAAGGGGAAAGAACAAGCACTATACAGATAAAATAAATCAAAAAAAAAAAAAAAAAAATGATCATGAAATAGACTCGATCCACCCCCACGAGGGGCCCCCCCCAATCAAAAAAACAAAACCCCACCGTACATTATTTACACGGTAGCCCCCCGTAACAGATACTGCCAACCCCCACCACAATACCCCTAGGGCATTGCTCCTCCCATTGTTCACTTCTGCTGTTCACACTACAACAGCAACCCCCTGGAGGCTACCCCGACCCCGCCCTACCCCCGCCCCCCAATGTTGACCGCCGTTTGTGGCTCGCCAATATACCTGGGGCAGAATTTTTGCGCATTCCGGGCTTTACAAAGTCGCGCACCTTTCCAATTTTAGCCCCTTAAAGGAGCGGGGGGAAAGTCTGCGCGATCCTCTTCAGCCGTTCGACAAAATTCCTTTGACATTCAGTACCCTTTTTTTCTTTCCCCTGGGGGTTGTTGTTCGAAGATCACTTTGGGAAATGGGCTGTCGCCCCCATTAAATGCGACGACGATCATTCCCCCTTTTCAAAATGTTATGGATGATCCCCATTTCCTTATCCGAACCGATTTTCCTTCTTCTGAAAAATTCCTTGGGTTTTCGAACCCACTCAGGCCCTATCCCATTACTTGATGACCCTTATTTATTTACCCTTTCCTGACAGGGAAATCGTCTGCCCCTTTTTGAGCTGACTTCTTTGGGCATTTCCTAACGATAGCTGGTCCGTCGACCTCTTGCCCTGGTTATACTGCCTCCCGGTCCCCGCCCAGCTGGTTTCCAGTTTTTTCTTTTTCCTCTTGGGCCCCCACCCTGAGGTCCGCCACCGTGGCTCCCACATTTGTGCTACCACGGCAACGCCAACCAATTTTTTAACCACCACTAGGGGACCTTCAGGGATACGGGACCCCCACTAAGGCCACCTCCTGGGCCCACGGCACCGCTACACGACCTATTTTAGGTCCACTGCACCCCCCCCACGGCCACCTTCATGGCCTACGGACCGCCACTACACCTTTTCATGGCCACGCACCCCCACCATGGCCCACCTTCATGGCCTAAACCCACTCCACGCAGCGGCCGCCTGCGCACTCCACCTCGTTCTTTTTCTTTCCCACCCTTCACCCCTTGCTTTCCCCCCTTGACTGGCAGCCTGGCTACTTTAGGGGGGGTATACCCACCCCCCAACAAGTTATAGGGAAGATTTTTTTTGCCTGCGCAGTGAGAGTACTCCCCCGACAAACTCGACTTACTTTGACACGGGCCAAAGGTAGCATTAATTTTTTTATTGCAATGAAAATTTTTTATAGTGGGCTTTAAAAACCCTCAACCATTGCCCTGATAGTCTGTTTTAACCCAAACAGGGCACCGGGTTTTTCCCGTTTACTACTTTCTAGTAGTTGGTGGTGGCCCCCCTTCCTGTTGAATTGACAACAGCAACAAAGGTGTATTCGACTTTTCCCCTACTTCCTTGGCAATAGACCCTCTCTCCCACACTTAAAACATGGGCGTTTCACTCTAACATTTTCTTGATCCCCTGTTGCCTTGGGGACTTAGAATGCGTTTTAACTGGGGGTCCGCCCCTGTTTGTAGGGAGTCGGCGAATCACTCCCTGCTGTGTGGCTGGGCATTTCGGGGCCGACTGGTTCGATCCCCTTTATCCCTTCGCGACATGGGGAATCATACCTTCTGCAACTTTCACAAAAACCTCTAAAATCCTAATTTTCTTTTTGCCAAAATACGTGAGATCCTTCCGACAGTGGGGGAAATTTTCTCCTTAACGATCTCCTCCCTCAAAGACTCAAAAGTTTTTTCGATGTTTCCAACCTTATCCATTTGTCAAAGGAGCCCAAGCCGATAAAAAAAACTGTACTGCGTCTCACCGATTTACGAAAGGTTTCTCTGAAAATTTTTTCCAACAAACGGGGGGTTACCCGGTACCTCTGAAACAAAGCATTGGAACCGACTCTAATCTTCTTTTTTTTCCCGGGGAAGCAGAAGAAAGCATCCCCACTTGGGTGCACGCGCAGACAAATTTGGGGCCCACCCTTCTTCGGGGAAGCCCTGATCTTTTAAATCCTTTCAAATTGGGGAAAAAGAAAATCCTTCTAAATGGTCCGGATTTCATCGAACCTTGGATATTGATCAAAGGGGGCTGAAGTGGGCAAAGTTCCTTGAGGTTTTTCGTCCCCGTCCCGTTCTTTTTTCCATTTTAATTTCTAACTCCAAACTGCCTTATCTTCTCTCTTTTTCCTCCTCTCTTTCCTCCTTATCCCTTTCTCTCTCTCTTTTCCCGTTCCTTTCTCCTCCTCTCTTTCCCGTTCCTCTCCTCCTTTTCCCGTTCTCTTTCTCCCCTCCTCTTTTTCCCCCGTTTCTCCCCCTTTTTTTCCCTTCTCTCCCTCTTTTTTTCCCTTCCCTTTTTCTCTCCTCTTTTTCCCGTTCTCTTTCTCTCTCCTCTTTTTCCCCTTCTCTTTTTCCTCCCCCTTTTTTTCCCCTTCTCTTTCTCTCTCCCCTTTTTCCCGTTCTCTTTTTCCTCCTCCTTTTCCCTTCTCTTTCCTCCCCTTTTTCCCGTTCTCTTTTTTTTCTCCCCTTTTTTCCCGTTCTCTTTCTTCTCCCCTCCTTTTCCCGTTTTTTTTCTTTTTCTCTCCCTTTTTCCCGTTTTTTTCTCTCTCCTCTTTTTCCTGTTCTCTTTCTCTCTCTTTTCTTTTCCCCCTTTTATTTTTTGGGCCCCGATTACAGGGGCCATTTTCATCTACATTCCTTCAGTTCCGGGCCCCTTTTTGTCCTAAAGCTTTTCCTTCTTCTATGAGGTCCATCTTTTTCGGGGGACCCATTGTTTAGCACCCTCTTCAGTCGACACTGAGCTTCTAAACCCGATCAGTAGTTAATACAAACCCCATAACAAGCGAGAAATCCACACGATCCTTGTAAATAACGATCAAAAAAGTTTGCTACACACAATAAACCCCAAAGCAACCAATCAACAATTCAAAAACAAGGGGGCCCGTCATGAAAAAAAAAGATCAAAACAATCAAACATACTAACGTCTTTTTCCGGGAAAAAAACAAATATTAGGGTTTTCCCCAATTTTCGAAAAATTTTCAAAATCCTTGCAATTTAACAAAACCCCGAAACAAAAATCACCCTTATGACTCATTTTGTCAAACCCGGGCGAGCCCCCAAATTTTGGGCGGGGGCTCCGACGCTCCCCCCGGGTTTAAAAAATAGATTTTATTCAGGGATGCGGGGGGTTTTAGACAGAAGTTTTAAGCTTTCACAACCAAAAAACCTCCCGCATAGGGACACGCAAATCTGCACTCACACGGGGGCCCCACAAAGGTGACGGGAAAAACCCAAAACATTTCATAGAATAACAATTTTTTAAAATGATCCCGGCCCCCCCCCCTACTACACAACACAAAACTGATCATACAACCCTGTAAACAGCTACAACAATTTTTAAAATCGATCCCCCGTTTCTTATTTTTCTTAATTTGCCGGAAAGCAAAATTCCACATTTAGTTTGCACACTTATAACCTAAAGAGCAAATAAAACGTCCGTAACTTGCCAGCATTCCTTGGTTGATCGTCAGTTTCTCTCATCCCACTGTACGACCACGAGCTGAAGCTGCCACACTGTTGTGTCCTCCCGATTGGCCAAATCCCAGTTGGGGGACACTGGCAACGTAGCTTGAGTTGCACCCTCACACCGAGTCTCCCGGACTCCACCGTACTTCGCCCTCTCCACGGAAAGGGCTCCTGTCGGCCTCTCCCACAGGTCTTCTCTGGCTGCAAACACCCCACCGTTGTCTGGCAGCTCCCCGTCTAGGCTCTCAACAGGCTGACACGTCTTGCTGTCGACCGTCCCCACACGGGAGACAATTCTTCTCGTCGTCGGCTCCGAGGCTACAGCAACCTCCACTGTCATATGTCACCACCCAGGAGACAACAAGGCGACAGCTAACCTCTGCTTCACGCTGTATTTTCTTGAGCCCTCAGCAAGACGGGCGAGTTCACTTTCCTTAAGTGAGTCACACACCTCCTGGCTTTCCAAGCACCTTATATTTCGTTCTCAAAGAAAGAGAGAACCCGAGTTTAACTGGCTCAACCAATGGAATCACGGGCACACACACATCACACGATTTGTACCAATAAATCCCCAAGTTATTTTTATTCCACCAATGGAATCACAAGTCACCTACACACACACACACACCCACAGCTGCTAGCGCCAACAAAGACTTGGGCACCCAGTGGTTAATGCATAACCTCCTATTCAAACTCATGTTCGATTCCCCGAAGCTACCATTGTACTAACAGCCTGGACTTCTCTACCAGCCATGACTGATGCTTCAAGCATTTAACTACCTCCATAGACAACAAGGCGCAAACCACCCAATTGGCCGCAGCCTTCCATTCATCCCCCAGAACAAGGACGACCGAATGGTCGCTGTACTCTGCCTGCGGGCTGACGGTCACCCACCCGTGACGGCCACCTGACACGATCGCCTTCCCTCCAGGCCCACCGAGAACCCAGTGAATAGCCAGCCAGTGGTCGGACTGGACACTCCTCCACCCAGGACCGGCAGGTCCGCAACTCCCCGTCACTATCCCTCGGACATGCGAAACACCCCCCAGCAACTCTCCCTCCTTCAGCACACGACCCGGGGCATTCCCCTCGGCGATGCCCGAATTCGCACACTTGAATAACCCAAGGAACTTGCTCTCAACAACAGCAACTACCCTTAATTTGCCTAAATGCTCGAGAACATTCGGCCGACTCATGACAAACAGTTTAAATTGTAAGTGTTATACGGAAAAGGACGTGGCAAAACTCTAAGCTTACTGGCAAAGAACAAAACAAAAGTGTAAGCATTATTTGTGAAAGGACAGGGCAAAATACACACGGTATTTGAGAAATGACAGGGCAAACCTGCAAGCGTTACGGAGCGCAGGACTGGGCGAAAGTGTAAGCGTTACTGGGCAAATGACACGGTAAACGTGCAAGCGTTATTTAGGAAAGAACAAGGCAAAATTGTAAGCGTTACTGGGCAAAAGGACAGTGTGAAGTGTAAGCGTTATTGGTAAACGACACGGCAAAATTATAAGCCTTACTAGGGAAAGGACAATCAAAAGTATATGCGTTACAGGGAAAAGCACAGGGTGAATGTGTAAGCGTTACTAGGCAAAGGACACAGGTCAAAAGTGTAAGCACATTGGGTTAAGGAAAAGTCGAAAGTGTAAGCGTTACTAGGCAAAGGACGGGTCGAAAGTGTAAGCGTCATAGGGCAAATGGCAGGGCAAAATGTAAACGTTATTGGACAAAATACAGGCGAAATGTGTAAGCGTTATTTGGCAAGACAGTGCGATCGTGGAAGCATTACTGGGCGAAGTACATTACGAAAGTGTAAGCATTACGAGCAAAGAACAGGGCGAAAATGTTAGCGTCGTGGGCATAAGACAGGACAAATGTGTGAACGTTAGTGAGCAAAGGACAGGGCGAACGTGTAAGCGTTACTGGTCAAGAGAAAGGGCGAAAGTGTAGATGTTATTCGGGAGAACGGACAGGGCAAAAGTGGCAAGAGTTACTGGGCAAAGGACAAGGTGAATGTGTAACCGTTACTTGGTAAAGAACAGGTTTAAAATGTAAGCATTATATGGGAAAAGAACAGGGCAAAAGCGTAAGCGTTACTGGGCAAAGAACAAGGCAAAACGTATTGGAAAAGGACAGGGCGAAAGTACACGCGTTATTTGCGAAAGGACAGGGCAAACATGTAAGCGTTACTGGGCAAAGGACAGTGCGAAGTGTAAGCATTATTGTAAAGGGAAAAGGCAAAATTCTAAGCGTTACTGGGGAAAGGACAATCAAAAGTGTAAAGGTTACTGGGAAGGGGCAAAGGACAGAGTGAATGTGTAAGCGTTACTAGGCAAAGGGGAGGTCAAAAGTGCAAGCGTAATGGGGCAAAGGACAGGGCAAAAGTGTAAGCGTAATGGGGCAAAGGACAGGGCAAAAGTGTAAGCGTAATGTGGCAAAAGGACAGGGCAAAATGTGAGCGTTATTGGGCAAAAGACAGGGCGAAAGCTTAAGCATTATTTGGCAAGACAAGGCGAGGCGAAAGTGTAGCATTACGGGCCAAAGAACTAGGCAAAACTGTTAGCGTTATGGGCACAGGACAGGACAAAAGTGTGAACGTTAATGACCAAAGAACAGGTCGAACGTAATAAGCGTTATTCGGCAGAGTGGATAGGAAAAGTGTAAGCGTTATAGGGCGCAGGACAACGATAAAATGTAAGCGTTAGTAGCCAAAGGACAGGGCGGAAGTGTACTGGGCGAAGTATAGGGAGAAAGTCTAAAACGTTATTTGGGCAAAGGACAGAGCAAACGTGTAAGCGTTAGTGAGCAAAGGACAGGGCAAAAGTGTAAGCGTTAGTGAGCAAAGGACAGGGCAAAAGTGTAAGCGTTAGTGAGCAAAGGACAGGGCAAAAGTGTAAGCGTTAGTGAGCAAAGGGCAGGGCAAAAGTGTAAGCGTTAATGGGCAAGAGAAAGGACGAAAGTTCTAGACGTTATTCGGGAGAACGGACAGGGCAACAGTGTAAGCGTTACTGGGCAAAGGACAGGGTTGAATGTGTAAGCGTTACTTGGTGAAGGACAATGTGAAAATGTAAGCATTATATGGGAAACTATCTATTGATTTTGCAAAAGCTGTTGATGTAATTAACAACAAGTTATCATGCAGGAAGGTATTATAAAATGCTTTGATAGTAAAAGGTTTCCAGCGGATCATGCCATTCCTAATAATTAAAAAATGCCATCTGACTGCTTGCACCAATAACACCAAGCCGTCAGGAAAGTTACATATCCGACATGGCGTGCCCCAAGGTTCTATCCTAGGCCCGCTCGTGCTCTCATTTTATGTAAATGATTTCCCTCTTTATACTGAGGATTCATGTGGAGTCTTTTGTGATGGTACCGCCGGGGAAACACACACACACACACACACACACACACACACACACACACACACACACACACACACAACACACACACACACACCACACACCAAAAACGACGTCTCAGAAATGCGAAATGTAACATGCACAGCGTTCCGTACTCGTTAACGCACTTCTTTCTGCAAGTGATCGCTTCCAGCTGTGCCATCACGTGAGTGTGTAGATGGCCATCTTTTCTCGAAGGCCACGCACTGACACATTCCCTGTCAATGGCCCTGCTGACAGTCCTGACTGTGTAGCTCTAACTACACAGGTCACACGACCAGCCGATCTTGTTTTGCCAATGGCCATACCACTACACGTTGAAAGCACCGGCGTGTTCTCGTCCGATCACTGAAGTTAAGCAACGTTGGGCCTGGTCAGTATTCGGATGGGTGACCTGCTGACCAGATTCAGCACAACACGCTGTGTCAGTGACCCAGAACACCGTGACGGTGCATCAGATCGTGGCTTTCGAAGGCCTGGGTTAGACTGACCTGGCACTGGAAAACGACCTGCCCCCCATATACAGGTGTGTGCTGAACACCAATCACTCCACCAGAGATGACAACTCAGAGGACACCAACACCCCCCACCACAACTACCAGTCAGTCTGGGCTGATGAAGACCAGCAGTAGCTGGCCGAAAATTTCCCTCAGGTGAATTCATTAGACTCTGAGTCACAACACACAGAAACATGAATAACCTGGAGTCGGAAAGTGTCTTTGCTCAAACTGAAAAACGAGGCAGACAGTCACTGTCTTGCCATCTACGTGGCAGCAGAAAAAAGACAGGGGGTGTTTGGATCAGCCATTTTTCCAGTGTACAACACAGACAGACAGTGCAGCGGACATTGTGTCGGGGTCATCCGATAGATCCGCACGATAGATCCCTGCACCGAACGATAGATCCCGCACGATAGATCCCCAGTCGTAGTCTCCGCAAGGATAGGGTTGGGTGGGTTAGGGATCTATCGGTGCGGGAATCTATGGTGCACCATTGTGTCAACGTCAGTGCAGCACACTGGAAAGAAAACGGCATCACCAGCACCTTCGGATATTGTTACACTGCAAATTTACGGACTGTCATATGACACTTCGGAAATTTGCAGTATAAATATCTAGTGTGTGTATGACACTTGTAAAGAAATTGTGCAGCGGTCAGTGTGTCAACGTCAGTGCAGCACACTCGTAACGAAAACGGCGAGTGCATCACCCCACCGCCCACCCTCCCCCCCCCCCCCCCCCCCCCGATATTTCTTTTCACAGCAAATTTCCTTATTTGTCTTATGACAATTAACAAGGATATATCACACTGTTTGCAAGAAACATCCAGGAAACTGACATAGTGCGGCGCAGCTTCCAACGTGATGACAGTTCCACCACAACGGGTGGGAAAGAAATTCCACACCGACCACCCTAGAAACGTTGCCGATTCCATATACACCGACATCATGATGGACAGCTTAAGCATTGCCGCGTGTCCCCCCAAATTAACGCGATCTGCTTCCATGTCGGATGCCCAGTTTTATTTGTAATAAAGTTTGTTATGTTTATTTTAATTTCATTTTAATTTCAAGGCCTCCCCCCCCCCCCTTTCTCCCCTCTAGACGTGTCCATGGGCCGAAAGCATGACGCATTAAACCATTCGTATTCGTGTTCACTCTCTCTCTCTCTCTCTCTCTTCTCTCTCCTCTCTCTCTCTCTCTCTCTCTCTCTCTCTCTCTCCTCTCTCTCTTCTCCTCGCAAAGGCTGCTGATTGATGCATTGTTGCTAGTTCATTAGTAACTCTAGCTGTGGGTAGTGTTCCAATATTAAAAACAAGAACTACATATAATCTTCTCTCTCTCTTCTCTCTCTCTCTCTCTCTCTCTCTCTCTCTCTCTCTCTCTCTCTCTCTCTCTCTCTCTCTCACCACCATAATGATCATCATCATCATAATCATGACAATCATCATCATTATCTCCCTGTCTCTGTTTGTCTGTCCGTCTGTCTGTTTGTTTCTCTCTGTCTCTGTCTCTTTGTCTCTGTCTCTCTCTCTCTGGTCTCTCTCTCTCTCTCTCTCTCTCTCTCCTCTCTCTCCTCACTCTCTCTCTCTCTCTCTCTCTCTCTCTCTCTCTCTGATAGTGGATGGAGGGGTTGGTGGAGGGGTTGGTGTGTGTGTGGGGGGAGGGGGGGGGGGAGGTTGAACGACAAGATATCGACAAAAGAATAGCGTTTACAGTGTGGACAATAACAACTGTCAAAATGTGTTATCTGTTCAGTCTGTCTGTGACCATGGAGTAAAACAGTACACGCTGAGGAATGGTGATGCTGAAGAGGTACCAGTACCTAATCATTGTGGGGTGGGATGGGGTTAGTGGGGATGGGGGACATGTAAATTGTATTTTTCTTCTTCAATTTTCCTCTTCTTCTTCTTCTTCTTCTTCTTCTTCTTCTTCTTCTTCTTCTTCTTTTTTTGTTCTTGTTCTTCTTCGTCTTCGTCTTCGTCTTCTTCTTTTCTTCTTCTTCTTCTTCTTCTTCTTCTTCTTCTTCTTCTTCTTCTTCTCTTCTTCTTCTTCTTCTTCTTCTTCCTCTTTTCTTCCTTCTTCTTCTTCTTCTTCTTCTTTTCCTTCTTTCTTCTTCTTCTTCTTCTTCTGCACTTCGTATTCAGAGAGAGAGAGAGAGAGAGAAGAGAGAGAGAGAGAGGAGAGAGAGAGAGCGACGAGACGAGAGAGAGACAGAGAGACAGAGAGAGAGAGAGAGAGAGAGAGAGAGAGAGAGGAGAGAGAGCTTTAGGGCTTGGGCGAGAGGAAGGCAGATATTGTAGCGCGATAAAAAATGGAGAGAATGGGGAGAGTGTCTTTTAAAAATTGTTACTATATAATATTACATTTCCACCCCACCCCCATCCCCGATGGTGCGTACGTGCGTGCGTGTGCTCCTGCGCGCGTGCATGTGTGTGTGCGCCGCGCGCGCGCGCGCGCGCGCGCCGCGTGTGTGTGTGTGTGTGTGTGTGTGTGTGTGTGTGTGTGTGTGTGTGTGTGTGTGTGTTGTGTGTTGTGTGTTTGATCTTTTTTTCGTATAAAAAAAGAAGTAGATATTCTTTTCAAAACGTTTCCTTCAGCGTCAGTTCTAAGCGTGCACCTGACAATAGCGTGGTTCGGTCAGAAAGTTCATGACGTACAGCCTAGACCCACAGACAGGTGCCATGGTGACAGGAGGAGGAACCACGACGGATATCCTGGCGCCGACGGCGATGACGCAATCTGCGTCAGACACTTCCATACGCAGGGACAGTCCAGTCCGACAACCCCACTTGACCTGTCCATAGAACGCAGTCAGCCTGACTAGTGCAGCCAAGGCGGGGATTCCCCGGGGTGATAATCACGTGACTGATTATCCAGCCAGCGAAAGCCAGCGAACAGCAAGGACCGTGCATTTGCACGGCAAGCCCGAGTTCTCGCCTCAGTGACGTCATTGGGAGAGACAGGGACAGTAGAGTGGTGTGCACGAGAGAGAGAGAGAGAAGAGAGAGAGAGAGGAGAAAGAGAGAGAGAGAGAGGACACACACACACACACACACACGCACGCGCACGCACACACATACTCAAGCACGCACGAACATACTACACGCATGCGCGCACACTGACAGACATATACAAACACAGACAGACAGACACACACACACACACACAGACAACGTGCGTATACGTTGATGACGTCAATCACGTAGCCTACGTCTGAAGTACACTGATCACATGCACAACAACATTAAAGACTATGACAATTCGATTCATGCACGCACGCACGCACACGCGCGACCACACACATACACACCTTCACACGCACGGAGCACGCACCTCGCACACATGATTGTCTACACTCACGCAACACACACACACACACACACACCACGCACGCACACGCAAACGTAGCTGAGCACCGTTTTTTTTTCAACAGATAGAAAACTGTCTTTAAAGTCGGAAATAAAATGAGGTAGGGAACGTAAACGATAAACAGTAAACAAGTGGGGTATGTTTTGCTCCCATAAGGAAACCTAACACGAGTAACTTTTATTCAAGACTGGCACAGCCTTTTTAAACTTGAATAAAGTCAGACAAATACATAGACGAACAATCTAATAGTGGGGGGAAAAAACAAGCGCAGGCCAACAACTGAAACTGTCTGGCAAAGATTTGGGACTTGAGGGAAGGGGAGTTTGAAGATGGAGAAACTGGGAAAATGAAATTTAAAAAAAAAAATGTACATATATGAAAACTGTTCTCTAGCTGCGTAAGGGAACCATCGCAATCCCTTTGAAGGCAGATATATTTGTATTGCCTGCTCCGAGGCCTTCGCCCGCTGGATCGGGACTCATCAGGGAGACACGGCTGGTTGTGTCTGCGCTCCCGGCGTCAAATAGAGACACACCACAGTCCATAATACTGTGGTGTTCTCACCACCATGGGTGCAAAAAAGAATCCAATAGCACCCCCAGAGCAGCCAGCGAAGAGTAGTAAATGCAACCAAACGAAAGTGTGGGGAGGAAAAAAAGTTGCTGTAAAACTAAAGACATTATGCAAATAATATAAAATGTAGGGGACAGTCTTTGAGCCTACGCCTGAGGATCCACCCAAAGATGCAAGGGAGATCAAAAGACAAACACACAGACGGACAGAAACAAATACAAATAACCTCAATTTAATCAAAGCAAAATCGGAAATGAAATGAGGTAGGGAACAGTAAACGATAAACAGTAAACAAGTGGGGTATGTTTTGCTCCCATAAGGAAACCTAACACAGAGTAACTAGAGCCTTAGGGATCACTTTACTGCGCAAGACCTCTGACGACGGCAAGGTTGCAACCCCCAGATGGAACAACAACAACAGCTACTACACTACCTACTACTACTACTACTACTACTACTACTGCTGCTGCTGCTGCTGCTATACTACTACTACATCTATGCTGCTGCTGCTGCTACTACTACTACTATTGCTGCTGCTGCTGCTGCTGCTGTGACTGCTACTACTGCTGCTGCTGCCTACTGCTGCTGCTATTATACTACTAACTACTACTACTACTACTACTACTACTACTACTACTACTACTACTACTACTACTGTTGCTGCAGCTGCTGCTGCTACTCCTTCTAGGCTCATTTTTGATGAGTGTTGTTGTTTTTTTTTATTGCCGATGAAAGTCATGAATATAATGGTCACGACAAACGCACAGCGACTGTTCCTCGTTTGCCACCACCTCCACCACCACCACCACCACCACCTCCATCTTCTCCTCCTCCTCCTCTTACTGCTCCAGGTACTGCCATGGCTGTTTCTGACACTTCACTTGATTTTTTTTCTTCTGCACTGTTGCTGCTACTACTGCTGTCACTTCTATAGCTAGTTCGCCACTAACACAGCCACCTACACTGGCTACTGACAGAAAAAAAAAATGTCCGTGCTGCTTATTATCAGAATCATCGTGAGTATCATGATAATCACGATCGTCAGGACGATCATGATCATCGTCATCGTCGCCATCATCATCATCATCATCATCATCATCATCATCATCGTCATCGTCATCATCATCATCATCATCATCATCATCATCATCATCATCATCATATCGTTGTCGTCGTCTCATCATCATCCCTCATCATCATCATCATCATCATCATCATCATCATCATCATCATCATCATCATCACCGTCGTTGTCGTCATCATCATCATCATCATCATCATCATCATCATCATCATCATCCATTTATCATCATCATCAACAACAACAACAAACAACAACAACAACAACAATAATAATAATAATAATAATAATAATAATAATAATAATAATAATAATAATGATGATGATGATGATGATGATGATGATGATGATGATGATGATGATGATATATATAATAATAATAATATAGTAGTAGTAGTAGTAGTAGTAGTAGTAGTAGTAGTAGTAGTAGAGTATAGTGTCAGTAGTAGTAGTGTGGTTGTAGTAGCAATAGTAGTATTAGCAGCAGTTCTTGTTATTGTTGCTGTTGTTGTTGTTGCTGTTGATGTTGCCCTTGTTGTTGTTGCTGTTGTTGTTGCTGTTGTTGTTGCACTTGTTTTGTTGCTGTTGTTGTTGCACTTGTTGTTGTTGCTATTGTTGTTCTAGATCTAGTTATCATTGTTGTTGTTGTTGTTCCTGTCGTTGTTCTTGTGTTTTGTTTTCCCAGTTAACCTGGCTCTTGTTCTTATTGTTGCTGTATTGTTATCTCTGCCGTTTATTTCACTGTGACATAATTAATAGCACCAATGGCACTAGTCACTGTGACATAATTAATGGCACCAATGGCACTAGTCGCAGCAGAAATAGTGACAGCAGTACCACCACAGCAACGGTAGCACTAGCATCACTAGAAGCAAATGTTTAGCATAAGAAACAGCACACCGAAAACAGCAGCAGC